>UFQX01001378.1:219867-246747 GCA_900497675.1 Arapaima gigas | reverse complement strand
TTTTTTTTAACTACACGTAACGGAGATCTTGGTGGTCAAGCCAAACCCCCTGGACGTTTCAGAAAGGAGTCGCCACTCATCACTTGCTTTCGCCCCCTGGGCATGGACTTTGGCCTTCGCTGGGGGCCAGGATGCTCCTCCTTGGAGCCTCTCCCCCATCCGATGTGCTCTACACTTATACGTGGGGGAGGGTCTCCATGCCCCCCTGCCCCCCATAGTGTAGTGGATTTTAAAAAGCAAATCATTAAAACTTGAATATATAGCAAGAAATCAACTTACAAAGAAACAAACAGTACGGATCCTAAAGCCTTTTCTGCTTCCAGTGGAAATACATTTCAGGAGAGTTCTGTAAATATATATTCAGTTTTTTTTTTTTTCAAAAATAAAAATGCTAATGTGATGCCATGTAACTTTTCTTTACAGAAGTGGCAGTTTTTCTGTATTTATACTTCCTTGGCTAGCAGAAGGTGCTTGTAATTATCACCTGAATTCATTGATTACGATTTAATTGAAATGTGTAAATACTTTTTTGCTTTAAGTATTTAATTAAGGAATTAATGCCTCTTTTCACATCAGAAACTGGAAAAGAAAAATAAAGAACATTGCAAATAAAGACAAGTCTGTGTGCANTTGCTTTAAGTATTTAATTAAGGAATTAATGCCTCTTTTCACATCAGAAACTGGAAAAGAAAAATAAAGAACATTGCAAATAAAGACAAGTCTGTGTGCAATTGGGCAGCCAAATGGTGGAGGTCGGACAGCGAGGGACTTGTGTGTGTGTGTGTGTGTGTGTGTGTCGGGCAGACAAATGGCTGGTGTAAAACCCCTTATCCTCTCCACAGAAAAACTGGCAGCTCATTGCAATTTGTGTCAAATGTTTGCATGCATACTGGCAGCAGGGGGCTTTTCATGAATGATGTTCTGGTCCATCACCAGACAAGCTTTCTTCCCTTTTCAGGCAGCAGGTGGTGCAGTGGTTACAACCATTCCTGCTTCCACCCACCCCACCTCCCTGCTGTAGTGAAGCGGATTTCTTCCTGGAAGTGCTGTGTAACTTTCCTTTACGGAAGTGGCGGCTCTTTCTGTAGGTCTACTTTGTTCCTTGGCAGCAGGTGTTGCACTCTGTACACATTCCCACCTCTGGCCACTAAGAGGTGCTGTGATGCAGATTTTCCAGAGCTGCTTTTGTCTTCCCAGGGGGGTCATGTGAAGACCACACGCGTTGGCTTCCGGGACCCGGTGGCAGGTGACGAGTCAGAGGTCACCCATCAAACGGCTGCCGCCTCTTGCAAAACTGCAGACCTTGGGCTCCTGTGCTGGTTAATTATTAATACAGTAATATCTCACTCTCAGCTTTATGGAAGATACGCCTGCTGAGGGTCGAGGGGTCAGCTGATGGCTGCTTTCTGATGCTGCCCGGCGACCCTCACACAGTTACAGGTTACTAACCAGGTCAGTTAACCACTCAAACTTGAGCTCTACTGGTTGAGCTCGTCAGGTGCTCATTAGTTAAGGTGTTCCTTCGCTTCCCGGTGGGTGCGGCTCACCCCCCCCCCCCCCTTTGTTACCTGCATTTTATGACTGTAATAAATCAGCAATTGGTGGCCGGCAGGAGGCGGCGCTCCAGGTGCCGCTATATTGTCTGTTTTCGGATCGCCCCCCCTGCAAGAGCAGTCATGGCGTTGATACACCTGTGCTTCCTATGGCTCTGCCTGCTGGTCCAGACCGCCCATCTTGCTGCTCCAGGTAAGAAGTTGTCGGCCTTGGCCAGGTGTGGGTCTGAGACGGGGGACCGCGTTGGTGATCCTGACTGTCCCTGTTGCTCGCAGCTGAGGAGGAGAACCCCGAGTTCTGGCGGAATCGGGCGCGTGGAGCCCTCCGCCTGGCTCTTGACCACAAGCTCAACACCAACGTGGCCAAGAACGTCGTGCTGTTCCTGGGTGACGGTGAGACACCAAACGCCGAGTATGTTTCGCACCCCACCACGTTCACGCACACTGCTGTTTCGCAGCATTCCCTGCTCTGCCCCCAGGGATGGGCATCACCACCATGACGGCTGCTCGCATCCTCAAGGGTCAGCTGCAGAACCACACCGGAGAGGAGACGGTTATGAACATGGACACCTTCCCACACGTGGGCCTGGTGAAGGTAATTTGCTCTCTCTCTCCTCTCACACACACCTGTGTGCCCATCTGATCAAGGTGCAACATGTACAGACAAACCTTTAGAACTGACCAAGGTGTCACACACACACTTGAAGCAGGAAGGGTCAAAGTACCGCCTTGTGTGTCTGAACAAAGGTGTAATGGACACACACTCTCAGATAAGTTCTGATCAGCTGGACTTACCTGAACGTTCACATCAGCTGCAGGGCACAGAGGCTCCTGTTTACATGCAAATATGGGGGCCTTAACCCCCCAGGGTCTGTGCTGTGTGCACTTCAAAAGGCATTGTGGGCTCCTGTCTCCTGTCAAAGTGACAGTTGCCATTTGTCGCGGTGGCTCTGAACAAACCTGAGCACGAGCCATGACCCTGCGTTGACCCCAAGGGCCTATGTCTGCATTCGCACTTATCCCCCCTCCAGGTGTACAGCGTCGACTTCCAGATCCCTGATAGCGCAGCCACGGCAACAGCCTACCTGTGCGGCGTCAAGTCAAATCTGAACACGGTGGGCCTGAGCGCAGCCGGGCGCAACGGAGTGTGTCGATCCCAGAAGGGCAACGAGGTCACGTCCATCCTCAAGTGGGCCAAGGATGCAGGTGAGAGGGCAGCGGGGGGTGGCCTGTGGGAGGGGCTGGGAGGCCCGGCCTCAGCATTTATTTATTCATTTAGCTGATGGCATTTTCTGCTGTTAAGCTGTTTACACTGTTTTACCTGTTCAGTAAGGTAATTTTTACTTGGTCAGTGTGGGATGAGACCAGGGTCAGAGTGTCATCGTCTCCTGATTGTTAAGGTGTATCCCTGGGGGGTTGTTGTGGCCTTGGTGGGGGTTGGGATTGGGGCGGGGAGGTGACTGCGTAACCAGCCGATGCTGTTGGTATTGAGGTGCTCAGCAGGGGGCCACAATGAGCTCTGCCCTTAGCATCTTGTTAGCACAGTCTACTCCAATCAGGCAAGTCGGTGGGCATCGTCACGACAACCAGGGTGCAGCACGCGACACCGGCTGCCGCCTACGCCCACAGCGCCAGCAGGAAGTGGTACTGCGACTCGGACATGCCGGCGACGGCCAAGGAGCAGGGCTGCACGGACATCGCCCACCAGCTGCTGCACAACACGGACATTGACGTAAGGCCACCTCCCGGCCGCAGAGCAGGGTACGCACAACGGGCAGGTGTGAGTCCCGCCTACTTCTTGTCAGGTTATCATCGGAGGAGGAAGGAAGTACATGACCCCAAAGGGGACCAGGGACCCCGAATACCCAGCAGACTTCTCAGCCAGGGGGAAGCGGTCGGACGGGAGGGACCTCATTTCGGAGTGGCAACAAATGAAAGTGGGGAAGGTAAAGAGCAACACACACCATGGGGAATTTTAGTCCCCAATCCTACAGGGACATGGGGACAATTTGGATATGAAGCCACATCTGAGAAGAGAAAATAAGTGAGATGATTGATTAGACCCTTTAAATCTTGAGCCTGGATTTAAAGGTGTCCAGAGCAGTTCTGATGTTCCGGACTTGATTTTCTGTAATAATCTCCCTTTGTTTGACAGGTGAGGTGGGAATTGTACACTGGGTGGGGGAAAAAGCATAACTCCCTGTGGGAGGATCCTAAAATTCGCTGTAAATGAGCTGTGTGGGGAAAATTCACCTCACTTCACTTCCAGATATTCAGCAACAAGCCACACTTGTCTCATAGTGAGAACTTGGGGTCAGTTTCTCATGTTCCTCAGTCCTTCTGCTGTCGGGGCCCTGGGTCCCCTCGGCGGTGACCGCTGAACCCCAACGTGCCCCCCCTGGTGCAGGTGGCCCGCTACGTGTGGAACCGGACCGACTTTGATGCCGTGGACCCGAGTGCCACAGACTACTTGCTGGGTGAGCGAATCCCACGTGGCTCAGAAGCAATGAAAATGCAGTCAAACGCTGATGCTCTCTGTTCACTGCGGTCATTAACCCCCGCCCCACAGCTCTGTTTGAACCCGGGGACCTACGCTACGAACTCGAGAGAGACCCTGTCATGGATCCCTCCCTAACAGAGATCACAGAGAAGGCCATCCGCATCCTCCAGAAAAACCCCAAGGGCTTTTTCCTCCTGGTGGAAGGTGGGTTTGCGCCGCCGTGGCTGACCTGTTTGAATGCTACTGGATGCAGTTTAATGAATAACCTTGTGGTCAAAGTTCCGTATGGGTACGATGGCTGAACGATGGCCACGTCCAAGGTCCTGAGCTCCTGAGCATCAAACAGGTGATGCTGACCTGCTCATGCGTGCAGACTTGACCTGACAGATCGTGATCCCCAGGTGGGCGCATTGACCAGGGTCATCACGCCAGCCGGGCTTCCATGGCTCTGCATGAGACCGTGGCGCTGGATGCTGCCGTAGGTCGAGCGCTGGAGCTGACCAGCGACGCCGACACGCTGACCCTGGTCACTGCCGACCACTCCCACTCCGTCAGCTTCAACGGCTTCCCCTTCCGTGGGAACAGCATTCTGGGTAGGCAGCAGATTCGTCTGACCGTCTGAGGCCGTGGTCGGACAGACTTTTCACGCGCGCCCCTTCTCTACCCCCTGCAGGGAAATCTCCACTCTTTGGCCTGGACATGATGCCCTACACCACGCTGATGTATGGAAATGGTCCAGGCCACAAAATCGTGAACAACAAGCGGCCCGATATCCGTGGGGTGGACACAGGTGAGGCCACGCCCCCTTCTTTTCCTCCTTCGGGGACAGCGGTAGTGATTGAGAGGTCCTACGTAGCTCCACCTCTCCATCTCTGGCTCCTCCTTCTCCTCTTCCTCCTCCCTGCCCCCCCCAGAATCGAAGGACTACGTGCAGCAGGCAGCGGTTCCCGTGGAGACAGAAACCCACGGGGGGGAGGATGTGGCTGTCCTGGCCCGCGGGCCCATGGCTCACCTGCTCCATGGCGTCCAGGAGCAGAGCTACATCCCACACGCGCTGGCGTTCGCTGCCTGCATTGGCGACGACAGGAGCCACTGTGGGGCCACACCCCCTGTGGCCCGGAGCTCCGCCCCCACGCTGCCCGCCTCGTGGCTCCTGGCCGCTCTGGTCCTCGCGCTGCAGACGGGGCTCCGCTGAACGCAATGCCGGCACCTGAGCTGCCGTCCAACGGTATGAAGTGATGGCAAAATACGGGATGTTTGGTGGAAAACAAACGGTGATTCATTAAATTCTGCAAACGATCAACATGGTGGTGCTCTTGTGCTTTGTTTTGTCACACCTTCACAGCGGGTTGTGGGGTCATGAGAATCACATTGAAAATCTGTCCCAGAGCTCAGCTGGCTCCTCCCATAGGACAAGACTCCCCTCCCATACTGACATTTTCAGCACCACCTTAGAACAGGTGAGTCACAGATACTTAGGAGCTACACAAACACAGAAATGTAGGGTCACGTGTCCCATGGTGCTGATGTGACCACTTGTATGTGGACACAAGGGCCAGACCCCGTGACTGCACACAATGGTCATTTGCGCCCCATCTTGAGACCACCCCCCCACACACACACACACACACACAAACACCTCTACACCTGTCTCGTCATTATGAGTGGACGAACCGCCAGTAGGGGGGGCACTTGCACAACAATTTTCTAATGCGGCACCAGCTCCTTTTGTACCTCCAATGTTGAGGGGGGGTTTCGGAGGCGAGGGGGGGGGTCCTTCAGCTCATCTTTATGCCCCCTTATTTATCCCGCAAACGGGGTAAAGACGGACAGGGGATTGACAGCGTCCCCACCTGATGCCGTTGGTCATTACAGTCCCTTTCGGACCCGGGATGGTGGCGGGAAACGGTGTCACTCGAACCCGTGTCAGGGCTTTGACGACTTTGTTTCGAACGGAGGACATATTACAGGGGACTGCGGGTACAGCTGGGGACGTCAGAAGGTCCTCGGTTCAAATCTCACATTCTACAGTGACCCGGTGTTTACTAGGTACGTACCCCGAAGTGATACAGTAAAACCGTGCTGTATAACAAGGTAAATCACCTTTAGAAGAAGAACGACGTGTGTGTGTGTGTGTGTGTGTGTATACACACACCGCCCCGCGCCTGTTTACACCACTCATCTCAAAGCGCTTCTTTATCTCCTGCTTTCCTGTCACAAACAGCCGCTTTTCGGCACCGGGGGGTCCGTGGCCTCGGTGGCCTCGCGGCAGGACGGCCACGTCAACGATATAGATGTATAAACAGAGGAATATGTGACGTGTGACGACGAGCAACAAGCCGACGCTCCTTTATCGAGCCGCTCGGATCTTCTTACACGCGGTTTGGGGGGTTGAAGTATCTTCTTGTGCTTTTAAACTGTTTGAAGAGCAGATCCTGTTGCTCTTTCGCGGAGGACCGAGACCAGGTGTCTCCGCGCGCCGCTCTCAGTCCGCGGAAGCAGCCGCTCGCGCCGCTCGGCACGATGATGATGATGATGATGATGATGATGATGGTGTTTTTTCATCTCTCATGCGCTGCCCCCCCCGGTCACCCCTCCCTCTCACCAGTTCGGCTCCTTCCTCCAATCACAGCCCGCTCTGCTGCGCCGTGGGGGGAAAAGCCTAATTTATACGTCCTGTTCGGCTCGAGACGCGCATCGACGCTGGACTCGCGCGCCGCACCGTCCTCTCGAGGAGCGATCCAGGCAGGACAGTGCGGGCGCGCGCGGGCTGGGAGCTCGAGCCGTTGTTTCTGTCGGAGTGTGTTTTCTGCGCGCGTGCGTGCGTGTGTGTGTTAGAGAACCTCGGCGTGTGAGAAAAAGGGCGACGGAGACGCCGAGGGAGGCCAGTGGTGACGCCAGAGTCGCTGTCTGTCGCTCCGTCCTCGCACTGACGAGCAGGAGAGGGACACGCGCGCGCGCACACACGCGAATGACGAGAGACGCAGAGAAAGGACAACACGCACACAAAGGGAGAAAGAAAAGCGGCGACACGGACGTGCGGGCCCCCGCGGAGCCCCGGGCTTCAGCAAGACGGAAGGAGGAGGCGCCGCTTCTGAGGTACGGGGACCGGGGATCCGAACCCAGCGGGACACGACGGCACCGCTCGCGCTCTTCGCGAGGAGACGAGCCACGTTTTCCATTTTCTATAGCGACACAGACCGCTGTGTCTCCTCAGTTTGCTCTGTATCACACAGCGCGCGCAGCCCCCCGTACTGCACCCCCGGCGGGGTGGACCTCTCGAGGCCGCGGCAGGGGGCGTTATGCAGTGAACCCACCTGCCCCCTTAGCGGGGCTTTCGCCACACTGGTGTCCGTGGGCGACAGTGCACCTCGGCACGAGACCGGCTGGTGACCGCGATGACTGAGCGAATCCCACCGGTGGCGCTGGACTCTTAACTGTTGTTTTTGTTGTTGTTGAGTCTGCGGCACAACAGGCCGTTTCGCTCCTGTCTGTGGTGTGGAGAGCCTCGCTTACTCTGCACACAACAACAACAACAATAATAATAATAATAATAATAATAGCCGTTATCAGTTTTGTACGGCTTGTTTTCAGGCCTCCTGCATCCATCAGCAGTGACTCACAACAGTTTCTAATAAAGCTTCTGTCTTTTCATACACACATCGTTCTGCTGTGTAAACAGGCCTGTAAACACAAGTAATGATCCTTCTTTATGTGAAAGTTTATATAAAACACACGTCTCCTTATGACATCACCACAGGAAGTGACTGGAACAGCGAGGACATTGGTACCCCATTTCGCTGTTTTTCCATTACACCAGTACTCTGTTTTGGAGTTACACTTGTATCCTCTTTTGCTGCTAAACCTGTACCATGTTTTACCATTACACCTGTGCAATCTTCTGCTACTTCCCAGGTCAAGCCCCCCATGAGAGCATCTCTTATCGCTTGTCTCCCTTCAGTTCGCATGACAGGTGACAGCAGCAGCGACGTGTTTGTGTATCCTCTGTCCTGTTACAGACAGAGCAGCTGGTGTGTGATTTTTGGTGTTTGTTGGTAACCGTGGTTGTTGTTGTTGTTGTTGTTGTTGTTGTTGTCGTCATATGTGCCTGGTTGCACTTGTCTCGTGCCTCTGCAGTTTATGCACAGAGAAGGTGTTGGGCAGGGTTTCTGTTCTGTTTCCATGACAACTGGACGAGCGCGCTCTTGGGCGGGGGGGGGGGGGGTATTTCAGTGTCACGGTGCGTGGGGGGGGGGTATTTCAGTGTCACGGTGCGTGGAACATGGTGTACGTGGCGGCTTGCGGAGAGGCCCGGTGCAGTGGGGTCAGCAACCAGGGCGCCTGAAGAATGAGGAGAGCAGGACCTGGGAGATCCGGCGGAGACCCCGCGGCTTCAGCAGAGCTCCTGAAAAGAAGCAGAACTCTTTCCATGTCAGCATAACCACCGGTTGTGCCCATTGCTGGAATTGAACATCGCGTGCTGTTTTATACGTGGGATGGCGTTGATCGAGATTCCTGTGAGAAACTGTGTCTCGGCTGTCTGTCAATAACTGTTTTATGGCTGGACAGACAGGATAAACAAACGCGTTCAATATTGACTGATCTCTGTGGTGCTCTGCTGTACTGTTTGTGTTCTTACTAATTTGCTAATTTTAAGTCATGCAGTTTCCGTAGCAGGTCGATCCTGTTGTCATGGCAACGTGGGATGAAGTGTGTGCATCTCAGAGTGGGTGCTGGGGCCTGGGCGGCAGATGTTGACAGCCCTGGGTATGAAAGACCGGATATATTTTGGAGGGACTGCGTTAAGTCATCCTGGGCCCATGGCCTCGCTGGGTTTGGGGGGGGGGGGCTTACATGACAGAGTAAAATGCCACACACTCCACGATAGACGACCACACCAACCTATGAGTGGTACCTGTTCGCTGCACCAGTTACTCACCTGTTTACTAAGTTCACTCTTCCCTTTCACCACAAGGCAGAAAGAGTCTAAACCCAATATGACAGTACTGTTACTTTTCAAAATTCACCCTGTGCATATTTACAAACAAAAGGTGAAAATTGTCCTCTCTTTCGTAATTGGGGCCTCATTAATTCAAACTAACAGTCACATGGTCAGGCTGAATTGTACTTGTTTTTCCTTCTGTCTTGTTTCATTTGCTTCCAGCCGTTTGTGCGCATTCTGTCTCTAGTGCCCTTATGGATTGCGACAAGAAAACCCCGTGTCTGTGGTTGAACGGTGTTGTCCTTTCCTCTCGCACTGCTTGGCGAGTGAAACGCAGTGAGCTGTGCTTGCAGGCAGTGCTGGGAGCACTTTGGCCGCACTCCATCCACCGCAGGGCATAGGCGCGTTCCAGAAACCCCACAAGGAGCTTATTGCTGAGCCAGCTGCTCATTCCTTTGTGGTTGAACTACCATCCTGCAGGACACGGTCACTCACTGCCACATCTCACTGTCTTGCTCAGTTGCTCTTCGGCACCTCGGTGAGGTGATTCCCGTGTGTTAAACGGGGCTGAAGGAGAACATGCGGGCACCTCTTCTAGAGGATAGACAGGGGTGTGTTACACACTCCAGCTCATTCCTCCTTCTGCAGCTGAAAGATATTTAGACATCTGCACCAAATAGTATTATCTGAGTTGTGCATACAACAAAAGCACCTTGCTGGGCAAGCTTTTGTCTGCGCTGTGAAATCTGATGCGAGTGCGAGAGGGAAATCGAAGGCGATGGAAGAACGTCAGTAGCCCTGAGGAAGTGAGGCAGAAAATGGTTTTCTCAACCTTCCCTGGTTTAATAATTAGCTAATTAACCAAATCTACTTTAATGGCTGATTCTGCTCTCTGTTCCCCATTCTGTTTTATTAAATGTTCACCAGTTACTTTTCTAATTATTCACAAGTCATTCAACATAATTAGCAATTATTTTTTAATACGGCTTCCAAGCGAACTCTTCGTGGCACTGAGCATGATCGCTTTTTGTCTTCTTCTGAATGCAACAAAACAAGTCCCATTGCAGAGATGTGAATCGTTGGATGTATAGATGAAAACTGTATTGATGCCAAAGGAAAATGCTTGTGGCTGCAGCAACACGCACAGAGCCAAGACACTGGAATTACACGAATATGAAGGTATATAATAGTCGCACACGGACGAGTATAAAAGAGTGTTAATGAAAAGTCTGCAAATGGAAGTAGTGCAGACGGTTCAGTGCCACGTTGATGGAAAGAAGGCTGACTGTAGAGTCTAATGGTCAAGCACAGAAATGAGTACCTCTCAGAACAGCACAACTGGGCTGGTCCATTGCTCAAACGACAAAGACGACTTGGAACTTTCTCCTGCATGGCCTCGGTGTTGTCGGAGCCCTCCGACTTGTGGTCAGAGCACTTTCTTGTCCCTCCTGTCGGCCGCTACCAAATGTTCTGGTCTCCTCAAGTCCACTGCCGTCTGCAGCTGCATTGCAATTGCGAGACGTTTTGTGGCAAAGTACAGTGTTTGGATGAGACCCGGGGCGGCATAGAAGCAGGTGGCCTTTTGTGTGGCGTCGCCAGGTCCATCTGTGTGCAAAATGGTCGTCTGCAGGTCATTCAACAGCAACGAAGGTAGCCATGTGCTGCAATTTGCTCCGAGTATGAAGAGAAGTCCAGGTCCATTAGCGTAACATCTAAATAGAGTGTAATTGACCAGAAGTGCAGCATGTTGTCATGGTAGCAAAGACTCAGTCAGGAATGCTGTTCTTATTCTAATTACACCTGTCTCTGACAACCTGAAATAACCTGCACAATCCCCACCGGTAGCTATGGTTTGGAGTGGGACCAGAAGTGTTCTTCAAAAAATGGCAGTTTTTTAATCGTATTTACTTGCCTTCATATGGACAGTTTTCGTTTCTACAGCAGGCATACAGATTCTGTGCCACCTGCAGATAAGTGAACAACTTGAGTGAAGGGCCACAAAAGCCGGTGATGAACATTGATCACCTCGGACCGGAGCAAAAAGCTTGTGGTAAACAGGACTGGGCTCAGTCGGACTGGTCTCTGTAAAGTGCTGCAACTGAAGGATGAGTGAACGTTAATTTAGGGATTTCATAGTAAACGCCAGAGGAGCTTCAAGGGGAGCCCCTTTTGTGCTGGTTCCTCTCGCCAAGCTCCTGATCGCTCTGCTCTTTCCACACAGCAGCGGGGAGGAGGATTTGAGCATCTGAGAGCGTGAAACGCGCTCCGTGTGACGTCATTTCGATTCACAACGCGCATCCCGGGAGGAACTGCTCCATGGTGACTGGTTGCTATAGTAACGCACCTTTAGTGGAAAGTTGGGGAGGGTGTGTGAAATGTGTTTCCAATGCCACCTGGTTGTTAGGAACAGTTTGGCAAAGGCCTTTAGCAACACTGAGCAGAGCGTGTGCGACTTCTGCGTGGTCATCCGTGATGAAGCTGTGTTTGTCATAAACACAGCGGTTCATCCGTCTCTCCAGAGACCCTGACCGTGGAGATGTTCGGAGCTGCTCCTGAATGGGTGCGTTTGTTACGACTCATATGCTGCTGTATGTCTTTACAGCTTGTCACACTGTTTGCCACATTTGTGTTTTTAACTGTTTATAATTTTACCGCTGTGCTCAGTCCAGACTGTGTGAACCTGTCCAGTAGCAGACCTGAGTGGACGCAGTTCAGATGGTGCAGTGAAGGTGCTGAGCTCCTCTTTTTTATTACTGCGTTCAGGAATGAATAACCTGCTGTTGGTCTTTGTCCACCTAGATGCTTTCTGCTCTGTACAGCCTGTACTCAGTAGACCAGTAGGGGGCGGTGTTGTTTGAGGAGCATTTTGCATCACTGTGTCTTTCTTCCCCCTTTGAGGGCCGACTGGATGCCTTCTTGGCAGAGACAAGGCGGGAATATTATTTACAGCTCGACTCTGATTACTGATATTTATGGGTGTGGAGCACGTGAGCTGAACTGTCGTGAGTGAACGGTGTAAACGGCACGGTGCTTGTCTCAAAGTCCATTCAGAGCCCTTATTTACAAAATCTATTTATAGAACGCAGCACAAAAGTGACTGATGTTCCTCGGGATAAGTTTACAGAATGAGTGATGAGCCCTTTTATTCTGTCCTTCATGTCAAGACAGGCGGTACAGCACTGTGCTTTTAACATCTGTCACAGCTGGTAGCCTGAGAAAACCTCAATGGACCATCCTGAACCTGAGGTACATCTGTGCAGTGGTGTCCTGGACCTCACAGGAGGTCCTTGAAAGGAGTAACATCCTTTTGAATGTGGGCGGGTCAGAGATGGAGCCTGACTGTCTGTGTTTTGCTGCCACTGTTACAGTTCTGGTAACACATTCACCCTTTGTCATTAGTGTGGATTAATTATTCAGTCCGTATTAAGGTATTATTAATCATAGTTGTTTCTGTGACAACCTTCTGATGAAATCTGTACTTGTTCGGTGTGTGCATATAAACGTGCCTTGACCCTGCAGTCACTCAGTGGGTTTGGTTCTGTAGAGGACCCAGTGTTCACACCTCAACCTTTTTACAGGTAAACGCTGATGACACCCTGGAAATGCTGCCGAAATCGAGAAGAGCGTTAACCATTCAGGAGATTGCGGCGTTAGCCAGGTCATCATTACAAGGTAAATAGATGAGCACACATGCATTCACGCCCGCGCACAGAGTAAAAAATATGTGATGGCAGATGCTCCAGCGGGTCTTCCTGCACACAGGTATCTCTCAGGTGGTAAAGGACCACGTGACAAAGCCAACTGCCATGGCCCAGGGGCGGGTGGCTCACCTGATTGAGTGGAAAGGCTGGTGCAAACCAACCGACTCGCCTGCGGCCCTCGAGTCCGATTTCAACTCCTACTCGGACCTGACAGAGGGGGAGCAAGAGGCCCGCTTTGCAGCAGGTGTGGTCATCTACCCCATTGCTCACCTGTTGGTCACTTTTCAGCCACCCTGCCATCTCCTCTCACTCCAACACACACTTGTGTTAACACTTTAATCCTGAGTGTGGAGTTTCATAGTGTTTTACAGCCTGTTGTGGCAATGAGGCACACCCACCCTCCCACATACCTGTCTTTCTCCACACACCTGTCCGGCTCATACCGTCTTACTTAAATCACTGTGTCTGCTTTCCGCCATCTGTACGTCGAAATCAGGTCTCAGGTGGACCCAGATCGGACCAACCCGTGGCACACACTCCGGTTTCCCACCGCACACATCTGTCCCAATGTGCCTGTGTTATCTCACAGTAGACCCCTACGCCCAAACCCCCATGCAGAGCAGACTCCCAAGGATAATCTATGTCGGGGTTTGTCCATCTGGCTTGATGCCAGTGCTCCCTAGACAGGCCTGTATGTTGGCCCCCTTCCTTATCCTCCCCACCCCCAGCTGTCTAACAGTTCATACCACACTTCTCCCTGGAGGCCTCGATTTTGGGTTAGACGGTAGGACAGCTCACCCAGGACAGCTCTGCCGTGTAGAGCTCAGGCCACCTGCTCTGGAGACAGAGATCAGACCCCTGGAGACAGAGATGGCCCAGTCCTTTCAGATCCCTGTCTGGGGGGGTCCTGCTAGGTCACTCCTGGACCTTGAGTGGCAGAAAGGTAAGCTTGATCACTTGCTGGGTTACTCTGTCTCGATCCTGGAAGGCTGCAGGACGCATCAAAGCTACTGTACAAGGACTAGTACCCCAGGAAGACCCTCGCCAAGGGAAGACCAGAATGGGGGGGGGGGGGGGGGTCCTTGGCAGATTTAATTTTTCCAAGCCAATTGTGATCTGATTTTTTTTGTGTGTGTGTGTATGTGCACGCTGCATGAGGAAAGTCTCACTTGTGTGATTGTGTGCATCCAGGTGTTGCAGAGCAGTTTGCCATCGCTGAGGCTAAGCTGCGTGCCTGGTCGTCTGTGGATGGAGAGGACTCCAACGATGATTCGTACGATGAGGATTATCCGCCCAATGAAGCGTCGTATGCATCTCAGACAACAGGTGTCTATCTGCTCACACACACACCAACGTAGGGCAGAGGCCCCTTCTTGACAGCATCTCTGTGCCTGTGAGTGTCTGTGTGTCTCTGTGTGTCTTTATATGTGTGAGTGTGTATCATTGTTTACCATCAGAACGGGAGGCACATTTCCAGTATAAATCATTCAGGGCCCCCCCATCTTCATTTATACAGTGTGCTGAGGATTACATGGATAATCTTATACTGAGCGATGCATTTGGTTTCACACACACGCACGCTCCCACAGACGCACGGTTTGAGGACGGTGCTGAACTTCATCGTCCCACTGCCCTACTTTCCTCTTCGCAAAACATTTTTTGTTCCCTGTTGCAACTGGATCCTCCTGCATTCATCTCTCGTCAATGTTTAATGGGGACGTGTGGCTGCTGGGCGCTGTCCTGTCCCCGTGACAGTTTGCAACTCATAAGCACAGCGTCTCAATGCTGAAAATGCATTTTGGTACTTTTTACATCACAGAATACTTCGTTATAAATTAACCATGTGATTATCTGTAGATGTGAGTTTGAATTAAGACCTGAGCTTCAATAACTAGTGTGTTCACACACATTTGTTGTGTGCGTCTGTATGCTGTCGTCACTATTGTAGTTATTTTGTGCCTTGTGTTAAAGCAGCCCTCTTCCTGGGACTGGACCTAGCAACCACCAGGTTATTGGTCCATGTAATTAACTGCACTACCTCCAGCTGCCAACTTGAGCTGCTCCTGTGTCCCCACAGATGGCGTGCCGTACCCTCACTACCTGCGGGACCTCCTTCATGGGCAGGTGTGTCCACAAGGTGGTGACGGTGGTTCCCCGGACGTGCTGTGCTCCAGCCTGTGCAGCCTAGAAGACCACCCCCTCCTGCGAGGACCTGCGGGGCCCCCTGCTTCGCCAACGTCACCCGCTGACCTGGCGGCGAAGATCCTGGGTGTACTGCAGGGCCTGCAGCGGGGAGACTGTGCTTTCCGGCCCCTGGGCCGCGCCACTGTTGGTGACGACTCCTCCTGTTCGGCCTCCTGCTCCGAGTCCTTCCTGTCCCCGGAGGAGGAGGAGCTGGCCTGCGAGGACTATGACAGCATGTGCCGGGACCTCCCGCCAGGCTATGGCGGTCACAGGAAGGTCTCCGATGTAGCCTCCTCCGGGGTGGTGTCCTTAGATGACGAGGAGGATATTGAAGATGAAGATGAGGCAGAGAGGAGGATGGAGCAGAGAAACTAACTGTTCCGTTTTTGCCTATTGTTTTGCCTGCCCCCCCCCAGTCCTGGCCTGTGAACACCCCCCCCCCTCTCTGGACACCCTGCCTGGTTTGATTATCTCCTGCCTGGTTTGATATTTCTTGATGTATATTGTGTCCTGAGGCGTTTGAACGATGCTCCCATCGATGTGAAGGCGCAGTGGGACCCCCTGCATGAGGCCAACGGGAAGAGCCTCTGCATGTTGTCGCAAGTGCTGAAGTGACCCTGTGGGTTGAGCTGGTCTGTAATCATGCCTGCTGTTGTACCCTGCCCCCAAAACGTGGCCCAGTCAGGCCCCCCCGGCATCTCGACCCCTCCCTGCTAGACAGACCCGAACCCCACTGGCATGGCAAACTATTAACCTTCAGAATATAAGCTGATGCTGGAATGTTCTCAGCCTGAAAAGATAAGATTATCTTTTAACTCTGTTTCTCGCAGAATATTGTCAACGGGTATGTACTTCATTGATAAGGAGTTTGCTTTTACTGTACTAGTTTTCTATCATTCGACTTGTTCTTATAACGCTGAGGTTTCTGATCGCTGTGGACGTGCAGCTCCGGGGGGGGCAGATCCAGGATGCTTGCCCTCCCCGCTCCGGTTGTCGTATTTTCAAACGGACTGTTCCTGAAGATCTACTTCAACGCTGGGAGTGCATAGTTTGATTTTAAAACATGACAAAGACAAACAAAAGACAAACAGAAGCACTAGTTTTCAGTAACGCCGTGAAGATGTGAGTTCTCAGATTCTCTCTATTTTTGTATTCGTCGTGGTCTCCTCAGCTTTGCGGTTCGGCTCTCTGTGCTTTGCACGACGCTGCCGTGTTCGTATCTCTTCTCTTGGTTCCCACTGTGTGAAAAGGCCTGTTGAACAAGTAGAAAAATAACTGAAATGTGTTTATTTTCCCTTTTTTTGAATGGTGTGACATTGTTTGATGTTGTCACGGTGATGTTCCCAACTGAGAGCGGTCACAACCAGCTGCCTTTCTGCTTGTCAACCTTGGACCTCCAGGTACTGTGGGGCTCCTCGTTCCGGAGAGGGTCCCACCTGCTGACTGGACTGAACTGTCAGAGCAGCGGCCGTCCGTCATTAGAGATCACCGTCACTCGTGGCCCTTCCGCACAGCAGCTGTCCACGCAACGCGTGACACTGCGTTTCCGCAGCGACAGCTGGAGCCCTTTCTCCAAGGACCAACACGTTTGTCTGCAACTCAGGAAGTGCAGGTCACCTGCAGGGGCGGCTGTTTCTGTCCCCCTCGTCTGTCCCCTGACGTCCGCTCAGCGTTCACTGACAGCATTGGCACCGATCGCCCGGCGCCTGTTGTCTCCATGACAACTGTGATGTACGTTGGAACAGCCGCCCACGTCGACTATACAGGTTTTAGGTCCTGCTTTTCTCACTTACAAGACGGGGTCAAGGGGGAGGAAGGAAAAGTGAGGAGGAGGTCGATGTTTCTGTCGTGAGGTTCGGTAAACATCCCCTCATGACTCCTCGTGCACGCGTGTGTGTGATGGAGCGTGTAGGGTCAGCCTGACAGCTGGTTCCGTCTGCAGATAGTGTGGCTGCTGGTGCCCTTTTCAGTTCCCCACCGCTCTCAGGAGCACCCCCTGTGGTCCGAACGCCACACTCCTCGGCCCGCTCTGATTTCCTGGGCATTACTGGGGCAACAGTCGCAGAGCTCTGGCTCTCCCGTTGACCGGGGACCTTGATGTCATGACCTGAGAGATTGGTGTGTGCGAAGCCCCGTCCGCCCGCCCAACCACCCACAGATCGCACTCAAGACTTTTCTGCATATTTTGTAAAGAGTCATATTTTTGTAGGAAGGAAAGTTTTGAAGCGGTGAGAAGTGTGAGGCTGTCAGATAATGTTGAGTCTAACTCAGGTTCACCTCGAACGCTGTGCCTTTGTTGCTCCATTTCCCCTTTTCCGATGGTCCAGATATCAGCTCCTGCTGGTGGGGTCCGGAAGGAGGGTGGTGTCGGTGTTGGTGTCGATCTGAAGGCGTGAATCATCCAGAAAGTTGATGGTGGCCAGTTTAGACGGTGGTGACTCGGGTGTGCAATGACACGGAACATTTATGTGTTTTTGTGCTGTCTGGACCCAAACGCACACCCCACTTTTGCTGCATGACTGTACCACCTCCAGCTGACACACACAGTGTTTGCTGCTTATCCGCAACTGGGGAAAGGCCAGGACCCCCCTCCCCCCATTCAGTTGAAAGACTCGGATGATGCTCGATGCCCCACCTGCCTCACGGTCTCAGCAGTCAGACCCCCCCAGACTGATCACTGAGACTGACTGCAGTCATGAAGCTCTTGGCCCTGACAACCATCTGTGTTGACGAATCCAGGTGCCAGGGGGTCCGCTGGTTCCCAACCGCTGCTCCCCTCAGCTCTTCCTCTAACTCTGTTCCGAGGGAGAGTGGGGTGTGGGGTCGTGACCCTGTGCTTCAGTACACAGTTATAAGACTAGGCCCACGTTTCCCCGCACAGGTGACTGACTGCCAGATGTACGGCGCCTGCGGTTCAGCACTGGGAAGCGTACAGTCGATTGTCTGAGCTGCTCATCTATCACCACCCCCTGTAGGAACAGCACCTCCCGGAGCCGGAGAGGCAGCAGGTGGTGCTGCACCAACACCAAGTCCACCTCAGCCAAGCGCCTCGCCTTTGACCTCGTGTCAGACTGCCTGCTCGGACCAACCGGATAACTAGCTGGTTAGTTGTTAACACTGACCGACCGCTTCTCCTTCAGCCGTTTCCTTTCCCTCTGCTCAGTTCTGTTGACGTTTGGAATTTCTGCTCTTTGGTTTGTAAATGACGACTGTGTTGCATCTCCTGCCTTGATTTGAAGTTATGAATAAAAACGATGGCTGTTGTTTGCCCAGCCGAGTGACTGTGTGATCGCTGAGCCCTCTCGGCAGGAGCGAAGGTGGCGGCCGCTCGGGAACAGGGTCTCGCTGACACACGCCAGGTAGGAAACTTCCAGGGCAAAACGTTCCCTCCGAGCAGCAGTACCATGGGTGACGCATTCGAACCTGTTCGTTGCTGGTCCGCCCCCACTGCTCATCTGTGTCCAGTTACCATGGCGATCAGAAATTCCTCCAGGAACCGGCCTCTTGCTGCTGGGGGGGGGGGGGGGTGTCACGGGTAATGAGATAACATCCAGTCCCAGCATGCACCTGTGGCAGGATAAGCGTGTGTGAGTTGAGCTTAATAATAATGCTAAATATGAGTGCATAGGAATAGCTTATAATTAATATAAAAGAATCATTTTATATGAAATTAATTCATTTATTTCTCAAAAATGACTTAGCGTTTAGCTGCATATGATGAGTTAACCTTGTATAATGGTGGGTAATTTTTACTGTATCAAATCAAGGTAAGTGGCTTGATGAAGGGAACTACAGTAACAGGTGGAATTCAGGTCCCTGAGATTCAGATGCAGCAGCTCAAACCCCTTGCGGGGGGGTGGGGGGGGGGTGTCTGAGGGGACTCTGGAGAGTGGCTGTGACCTCTGACCTCCACCACGCAGGGGTGGTAAAATGAATGGTCAGAAGGGTCAGGAGTCGTGGTTACAGCTGCGGTGCCGCAGTAAATGTGTGACTCGGTGCAGCAGGGGGTTGAGACGGTTCGCAGCCGTTTGGACAGCAGGGGGTGACAGAGACCCTCAGTCAAGCAGAACAGAGCGGCTGCAGTAAAACGTTACTCGTGCATATTTCAACGCAGTTTTCATCCGCTGAACTGATAGAGGGCAGTAGGAAGTGGTTCGCCTTAATTCAGCTCACTTCCACGCTGTTTACAGCTCAGATGTGCTGCGCCCAAGCAGCCGTTGAAAATCATTTGCATTTATTCCTTCCGCAGGACCGTTTTTCCCCAATTAACGTGACTAACAGCGTATCAAGACAGATACAGCTGCGCGTTTCTCAAACTGCAGTCACTTAGTCCAGCATCACTGTTTCTGCAGCTGAATGTTACAGCAGTAGCTGGGTGTAGAATTGACAGGGAGTACGGTTGCCCCCCAGACAGAGGAGGCAGTGAGTTTATAGAGCAGTTAGGAGATCAGGAGAGAAATGGCTCTGAATGATGTCTTAAGACCTTTGGTGGCTGTCCCTCAGAACTTCTGAATCCCTCAACAAAGGGAGCTACTTCCAAAGCATCAAAGCAGAAACTGAGAACCTACACGCTTTTAGTTTGAGCCCCCTGGGAGAGGGACCACCAAGCAGCTCAAGGTGGCGTAGCAAATGGCTCTTGCTGGGCTGCAAGGAATAACCAGGTTCTATAGGCATCTGGGTTCAGAACCTTTGAACATCTTGGAGACTAACTATTGATGATATAGGAACTATGGGGGGAGGGAGACAAGGGGAGAATCATAGGGACACTTAGGCTAGTGAAAAACACCTGCTTCTGCAATGTTCTGGATTAGCTGGACAAGCCAGGTTTGGAGAAGCAAGATAAGAATGAAGTTCTAAGTCTGCCATGGCCTGGGGCAGGAGCAGCATGAAGTGTTGAGAGGATCCTACAGATGTTGTACAGGATGCATCTGCAGGACCAGATTATGGCTGCAGTGTGTTGGGAGAAGTAGAGACCGGAATCAGTTGTAACACTCAGGTTCTGATGAGGGGGATAAAATGAGATAAATGTCCAGTTTGTTAGTTCCTCACAGGGATACAACACGAGTGGGAGGTGAAGGATCTCAGTCTGTGATCAGTCTTCTGGATGTCAGCGATATAAGACACAATATAAGATATGTGTGACAGGTAACATCTCCAGTTGTAGGTGGTGAGAGAAGAGCTGGATTTACTGGCATAAACAGCGAACAGGGAGAATCAGAAGGCTGAGGGAAGGTGAAGGTGGAGGTGGAGAACAGTCAGAGGCCCAAGTACAGAGCCTTGTGGAACCCAGTTTGAGAGAGACTGAGGGGAAGACAGGGAGCTGCACCAGATCTCCTGGTAGGTAGAACTCAAACCACTTCAGTGTTGTTCCTTTGATTCCAAGCTCTTCCTCGGGCAGTTGCTGCAGAGTAGAGCAGGAGATCTGACAGTATTGTGCCTTTGAGTTTGTGTAGACATTTTCAGCCATTTTAAATTAAATTTGAACAAATACCCTACCTGCCACAAGATGTAAGTGCTGCCAAACAGAATTTGACCCACACTGACCACTGGTGAGGCTTTTGTAGCGAGGAAGAGCAAAAATGGGGTTTCCCATACATGACTTTGGGACGTGAACAGTGAACACCTTGAGCTCAACTGGAACCTCCACCCCGATGCAGCAGCTATCCCTGCTGCACCCCACTCCCTACCGATTGAGACTGAAGTAAATAAAAATGTCCCAACTGTGTCTGCAGCCCTGTAGAACCACCTCTCACTGCCAGGTGAACCAGCAGTGCTGCCAGTCACATGACCCAAAGCAACCGAGGTTGGGTCGCAGAGGCTCGTAGGCAACAGGAACCAGTGAACAAAACGTCTCCACACTGTTCTGTTAAAACTTTATTCATCCCTGATATACAAAACATTATACAACTCTGAAAAATACAAAAATTAGTTAATTTTGTCTGTTCTTGGCCTGTACAATATTTACAGATGATGCCCTCAGTAGGGGGTGGACAGCACCCCCAGAACCAGGACCAACTATACATGTGCAGTTATTAGTTTGTTCTCTACCCACTTTACATTGTGTTCAGGTCCTTTACAAAAATAAGGTTATTTTGCACGCATGTCAAATAAGATTAAAATCTGGTTAGAAAATGAGATGCATTATTGCACAAATTACCTATTAATAAATCACTTAATTGGAGAGGAATCAACTAATTGATTAATAACAATAAATATGCGCCTGCAATTGACATGAGCCAGCAAATTAAATATACAGTTGGATAAAACCCATTCATCAACACACACACACTTTTCTGCAGGGTGTTTCCAGTCCTGTCCGCCTGTTTTTAAAACCTGTGTGAACAGCTCATCCCTCTGGGCGGCAGGGTGGCCACTTTCACACACGTGCAACAGGCACCGCTACACTTCCCGACGTCTCCAGTAACACTCCGGGGTTTCAGGCACTTGGCGAGATGGGTTGATATGTTTGAAGAAGCAACCAGAGGGAAAGAGTATTGTTTACTTGTGTTACTGTTGACAGGAATGTACCGGAAAGAAACCCGCTTCCACTTCCTGCCTGAATGGATGAGTTTGGCACAAAGGTGGAACTGATGTGACGTCACGTTAGCCAATCAAACAGCAGCCTGTCCTCAAGCCCAGCCTACATCACCATATGACACCATGTCAGCCAATCAAAGTACGACCCTGAAGAGCCCAAATTCCTACGTCAGCATAAAAACAGGCCAACAGCAGCATAAATAAATAGAGAAATGATATGAATCAATGTTTAAATTGTAAACCATTGTCTTAGTGTCTCAAGAGGTTCTCCTTCCACCTGTGGATTAAGAGTTTTTAGAAATTTAAACATAAGCCGAGCAGTGATGACGAAGAAGCCCCTCAGCTAACCTTAACAGAACTGTGGTAAGAAGCCATGTGCAACATCGTCACTTCATACTGAGGAAAACAGCAGTGTCACCCATCCTAAAACATCACAAACATTTTTTTGTTCTGTACTTTTGGTCACACATTGAACATTCAGGTTGGCAAAAAGCAGCTTATAACCAATATCGTGTTGAACAAATCACTCACTACAGGGTGTCAGTCTGTGTGTGTGTGTGTGTGTGTGTGTGTTTTGGAGTGTTCAACAAATGTAAGTGTGTGAAATCAGACACACAGGAATGTGCTGTAACCTCTGAGGCCAAAGGGAGTGGAAGTGGGCCCAAGTGGGCCGTAGCTGCACTGATCTGGGCAGGGTGAAGCAGAATCGCTCTCTCTCTCTCTCACACACACACACACACACACACACACACACACACAGGAGTGCATAGTTGGCTGCAGTGTTTCCTGCATTTGGGTGCCATGGCAACTTGGAAGTTCTAGATCCCAACAGTCTGCTGAAGGGTGATTTTGTGTGTGTGTGTGTGTGTGTGTGTGTGTGTGTGTGTGTGTGTATATATAAAGTGTGAGACAGAAAGTGACCCTGATTTTCCATTAAGGCATCGAGAACTTGGGGAGGAGGAATGGCGGCAAAAGGTACCAGAGAGACAAGTCCCATGAAGGAAATGCCACAGAGAACAAGGAGCTCCAGGCTCAGGGGGGCCAAGCAGCATGGTACAGTCCTTCAGCAGTCAGAGTGCCACCAGCGAGCACCTCACACCTGTCCCCAGTGGACACCAACTGTGAGTCCGTCAGTAGTTAATACATTCAAATGATTCTGTGAATCACAAATAAGTCAAATATTTCTCATTTCTCTCAGTGCTGGATAAAAAGATAAAATACAAAATATAAAAATTCAAAATGGGACAAATGTGGCGGCGAGGTCTCCTGAGCGCATTCTGATCACACACAACTGTGAGATACAGGCAGCACAGTGGCACACAGGCAGAGCCATGGATACTACACACCCATCCCTGCCTGTGTGTGTGTGTGTGTGTGTGTGTGTGTGTGTGTGTGTGTGTTACAGTAGCTGAATTAAAGTGAAAAGTCACTGATTGCACAGATCAAGGTCCAGAAGGAAGAGCCCACTCTCCAGGACTCTGTGAAAACCGAGAAGACTGTGTGTGTGTGTGTGTGTGTGTGTGTGTGTGTGTGTGTGTGTGTGTGTTTCACATGTCCCACTGTGTGCCAGTCAGAGCGCCAGGAGGGAGTGTGTGCCGCTCCCACTCTGTCATGACACACTCAAGCCCGGGTGTGAAGCGGGTGGCAGGGACAAACGTGTTGCACAGAGGCGAAAGCCCCCCACGGGGGGAGACAGTGTCAAATATGTGAATTTTCCGGAAGACCTGACAGTGAGAAGCGGCGGTTCCTCACACTCTGCTTCACATCGACGCGTGAGGAAAATCCTGCCGCAGCAGCCAGTCCCTCAGACACCAGAACTGCCCCCCCAGGGAGAACCATCAGGAACTGGGGGTGATTGTGAGCTGGGCAGGTGGTGGTGGGTGAGGGGTGCAAAGGTCTAAAATTGACTTGGTGGTCCCCACCTCCCCCCCTCACTGTGACTTATTCTCCTCAGAGTCAGACGGCCGCTGCTCCCCCGGCAGCGACAGGTTCCGGTGTCGATCCCACAGCTTGTGCAGCTCCGTGGCCTCAGACTCACTGCTGCTGGTGCCGCTGTTGCGGAAACTGGCCAGTGGGGGGCGCACTTTGGCTCCCTTCACCGTCACTGAGCCCTCGATGGCCTTGCGGAGCTGCACGTGGGGGGTGGGCACAGTGAGTGGGGGGAATCTAACCGAGCCAAATAAATACTTTCGTGTGAGAGAGACAAAGTAGCCCTTTCCCCTCACAGTGATGTCACTGAGGTAGGAGAGGTCGACACTGACCTCCTTCAGCGACACGACCCCTATGAGGCGCCCGATGCTCGTGACGTAGGCGTGGTCAAGACCCAGCAGTGAGAAGATCGTGTGAGTCTAGGGGAAAGATAGCAGAAGGGGAGGGGGTTACAGGACATTGGACAAGGCGCTGGGGACAAGGCAGAGAAATGCAGGCCGTTGGGGGGGGGGGGGTGAGACCTTGTGAAGTGACGTTCGCTCCACGAGTTGAAAGGGGGCGGGGTCAATCTTGCAGTTGTTGAAGTTGACTGGCTCATCCAGCTGTTGCTCCTCCCACTCTGCAATCTGCAAGAGATGGAACTGTAGGAGGGAGACACACACACACACACACACACGTCAATAGAGGGTGCTCACCTCTTGGACAGTCAGGTCCTCCTCCAGCTCCAGGTCATCCTGTAGACACACAGAGACGAGCTCTCAGGCACAAACACACACATGTACTGAGGAGTGTGGAAGGGGACCCCCAGGGTGCTTCCAGTCTCACAGTGATGATGTCATGAGGAGGTCTTGGCTCACTGCCGTGGAAGACAATACAACATAACACGTGTCCAGTGACATTAGTGCCCCCTAAGGGCCTTTGATCAATTTCTCTGTCCGCGTTAATAACGAAGCTCCTCCAGAAATTATGAACACAGTCCCCGTCTCACACACACACACACACACACACACACACACACACACACACACACACACACACACCCCCAAGATGAAATATTTATGATTGCTCGATTAGCTCTTCGGTCCCTTGCAGTTCGAATGGCCTTCTCACTCTGTGTGTGTGTGTGTGTGTGGCCAGTAGCGATCCACCATAATTACACTCTCTTTCCTGTGTGACAGAAAGGCCCCCAGGGGTCCAACCTGCCAGACTGTAGTAACTGACAGCGAACAACATTAATCATCAATGTCAGCAGATCAGCTGATGGCTGGGAGTGTCTGATGCAGGACACCTGGAAGGCCCCACACAGGACAGTCAGACCTCCGACAGACATAGCAATCCCCCGAGACCTCACCTCTCCACCTCCCACCTGGGACCTCACCTCCACTGGTTCTGCAAGTGACACGTCACCCTGGGACTGGTGACCCCTCTCGTGTCCCCCTCCTGTCCCCACGTGACACGCGTACTCAGGTCAAAGTTTAATCAGAGAGGACCATATTCAGAGGCTCCACCCACATCTCCCCTCTTCCAATCAGAGGGTCTTGATCTTGGTGAATGCGGTGAAACATGCAGCGCTACTGCTCTCATGTACATGCGTGCAACTGGTGTTTTCATGGTGTCAATTATGGACACAGGCAGCATCATGCAGAGGAACAACTCACCCCCCTGGTTGGAATGACTGAAACATGACAGATGGGGAGGGGAGATGATGGAAGCTCTGCCTCTGATCAACTGATTGGGCAGATGAGGAACAGACTGATGGACAGCAGACCAGCCCTCAGGCTCTGTCTCCCTGCTCACAACTGGCCCCCAAAACAGAGGGAGACAGAGATGCTGATCTGCAAATGATCCGGCTTGACCAGGAGGGGGCAGTGTGGAGCAGAGAGGGTAGATGGGTGTGGCCATGTGATTGATGGATGGGTGGGTGGATGGAGGGAGAGGAGCAGACAGCTGCCATGCTGGGTGTGTGGAGGCTCTTACCACCACAGAGATCCTCACACGTTTGGGCTTCCTGCTGTCAGGAGCCCCTGAGTTGCAGTTGTTCTTCACAAGACACACAGGGGCAGGAAACACAGCATTAACACATGGGGGCACTTGGCGGGACAGCGGTCCCTGGCCAAGGAGTGAGTGTGTATGTGTGAGAGAGAGAGAGAGAGAGAGAGAGAGAGAGAGAGAGAGAGAGAGAGAGAGAGAGAGAGCACGAGCCACACCAGACCTGTATGCAGCCACTCCCACTGCACCTGTACAGGTGACACTAAGGGGCAGAGCCTCAGTCTCACCTCCAGAGTGGCAGCATCGGGGTGGGCACAGAAGAGACTCTTCAGAGCCATTCCAGAATGTTCATGGGGACCTGTGGGGGAGGGAGACTGGGTCAGAGTGTGTGTGTCACACACACACGTGAGGGTTTGGGTTAGGACCTACTTGTGGGAATCTCTATGTTGTTCTTCTCCGCAACCGATGACCTCTTGAGTGCCGGTTTGAGGGGCTTCTGGGTGCCCGAGCGGACAGGACCGAAGGATGACTCCTCGGTAGATATCTGCACATGTGCGCACACACACACACACACACACACACACACACACACACTCTCATTACTCCACCACATCCACTAACCCCCCTGCCTCCCCAAGAAGTCAAATCAAATTATTTGTCAAATTGAACCCTCAGTCTTGTTCAGTCAGCAGTCTGCTGTGATTCTCTTACACACACACACACACACACACACACACACACAGAACCCGACCTGGAAGCGAACCTNTTACACACACACACACACACACACACACACACACACACACACACACACACACACACACACACACAGAACCCGACCTGGAAGCGAACCTCCTGGCTCGCCTTCTGCACGGGCTCCTCGGACGCCCCCGCCGGGCTCTTGGTGCCGGCCAGAACGCGCTGCCGCAGGAAGTCGAGTCGTCGCGCGCGGCCCAGTTGCTGTATGAGCAGAGCCTGCAGCTGCGAGCGCTCGATGGAGCCCAACAGGATCATGGACTCTGGCGACAGGAAAGATACCGCAGTAAAACACCCACCTCAGAGTCCCCAACCCTGGTCATTACAGACTCCGCCCCCTCACCTGCAGACTCCACCAGTGCCAAGGTCTTGAGGTGTCCAGACAGCAGCACCTCGTGCAGCTCCCTGTAGCTGCAGTTGAGTGTAATGTAGCGGACGTCGCGCACCATGATGTCCTCCACGCGGATGTTGTACTTCCTGCGGGGGGAGGGGGACACGGGTGTGAACACACCCCACACCAGGCAGCCGGGGGAGGGGGCATAACTCTGCATGTGTCTCCAAAGGTGACTTTGCTTCCTGAAGCTACTTCAGCACATTCTATATGGGGCCAAAAGCAGCCCCCCCCCCCCCCATGTGTCAGTATCCCCCATGCAGCTGCAACTCACTTATACATCGTCATGGAAATGCCCTCTCAGCAGTACACACACACACACACACACACACACACACACACACACACACGTCAACATCAAACACAGAGAAACAGAAGGATGAGAAGTGGTGGAGCAA
>UFQX01001378.1:174201-209201 GCA_900497675.1 Arapaima gigas | reverse complement strand
ACAGCAAAAGGCAGATGGTTTTTTTACGCTCATTAAAAGGTGCCCTGCAGGTGGCTCATTGGTGCGGTCAAAGTACAGCAGCCCTGTTGCACAAGACACGTTTCCCAGAAAGACGATGCAAACAGCATCTTAGGACAATGTAATAATTTCCCAGAATTCCCTAAGATTAAGGTCAGTTCTCCAATGCCTGACAAACCCAGGGTGTCAAGGGTCAACTGGGATGAAGCTCCTAGTTAGCAGGAGGGACCAGCCACCACTTGACAGGTGCTTTGAGTAGGAAGAGCCTCATCCAGGGATCAAACCCCCCACACAGTCCTGGGCTGGATGGAGGTTCTTGCTTGCTGGCTCAGACCTGTCTGAGGAACCCAAAGCAACTTCATCTTGAGAGTCCAGCAGTAGAACAGTGACACAGAGCTGCAGAGCTCAAACTCAGAGGAAAACTCCAGAAACCTTCACATCATGGGTTCGAGTGGGGAAATGGGTTCAGAGCACAACTATACACCCTTCCTATCCACCACTCAATGCCACCCGCAGGCACTTTAACAGACAGTACTGAGCCAGAGAGGGTCCGGGAATAAGGGGGGGGGGGGGGGGGGNGGGGGGGGCGGGGGGGGGGGGGGGGGGGGGGGGGGGGGGGGGGGGGGGGGGGGGGGGGGCAGCGTCACACTGTGGGTTGAGGGGACAAAGACACAGGAGGACAAGGTGACATGTGAAGACCCACGCTGAGCTCTGGGTCTCGGCACCATTTATACTTATTTATTTATTTGAGTTAGACTGATTTACCCATTTATACAGCAAGGTACTTTTTACTCTATCACATCAGGGCAAAGTACCTTGATCCAGCAGGGGATGGGATCTGAACCCAGATTCTTTGAGTGGAAGCTCTAAACACTATACCCACTGCTGCCCCCAGGAGGAAGGCAGCTCCCAAAGGCCCCTTGAACACAGCTTCCGGAAGGTTTCTCACAGCTCCACAGTAGAATGGAGAAGCATGAGGAACCAAGGACTAGGGGGGCCCAGCTGGAGTGAGGAGAAGGAAGTGAGCCCTCGTTTACAGGGCACAGCGCCCCCTGTCGGCCACCTGTTGATCTACTCTAATTCCTGGGTGACAGTCTCTCTCTCTCTCTCTCTCTCTCACACACACACACACACACACACACAGCCTGATGACCCTAAAGTGTTTGTTAATAATTTAGTTTAACATAATGAGTTACTAAATCTCCACCTTGCAGTGTGCCATCAGGCTGATGGGGGACATGAGGACAGTCCAGAGGTGGAGATGGTGACTGGCGACAGAGAGCAGAGTGAAAACAGCACAAGGAGCTGCTCTGTTCCTCCTGCACGTGTCCATGGGGCGGGGGGGGAGGTCGGGTAGAAGACACCAGGCGGTACCAGCTGGGGGGAGGAGGACTGCCACACACACACAGCTGTGTGCTGTGTTGTTGGTCCCAAGTTGCCCTCTAAGGGGTCAGGTGAGGGGAGGTCAGTTGATATTATACAAAACCACCCCCCCATGGTCACACATCAACCCCAGAGAATATGGGGGGGGTCACCGGGTAGTCAGATGACCCGTAGCACTGGTGTCCAGTCACCGTGAAGCCGCAGAAGATGCAGAACTTCAGCCAGGACCAATGTTCAGGGTCGTGACTAAATTGCTTCTCCACCCTCAGAGACGAACACACAGCGGCCGTTTGTGGAGCAGCTGTCTCCGCTGGGCCCAGAGACCTTCACCAGGGACCATGGCAGTAAAGTGTGTGTCTGAGTTGTCTAACCTGCCAAAGCGTTCTCATGATTCTCTTCTCTTTGTCTCTCTCCGTTGGCTTCCTGCAGCTCCTGCATCAAGTCCAACACCCTGTTAATGGTCTACAAGATGGTCGGAGGATCTAAACCCCAAAACCTACAGAACCTGATCATTCCCTACAGCCCAGCTGTGCTCCTCCACCTCTGGCTGCTTGGTGGTGGAACCCACAGGGAGTCCAACATCAAAATTCCTCAATTTTGTCTGATGTGGTGGAACAAGCTCCCCGTGTCCCTCAGATCTGCTGAACCCCCCCAGCATTCAGGAAGGATCTCAAACCCATCTCTTTCAGAGCCACCTCTCTTCTGAGCTCCTGACAGCTACATGAATGAGTCCAACACCATCTGCTGAGAATATCTGTGTATTTGCTGTTTCAGTCTCACTCCTACAGGCACCTGCTTGAGAGATGTGAACCAGCAACGCAGTGGTGTCAGACACACCAGATGTTATCTGATCGTCCTGTGACTGTGTGTGAAGCTCTTTATCTGCTGTTGATCCCCTTTCAAGGTCTTCATCACTTTGGAGACAACTGTCAGATAAACTAAATCTAACCGAGTTACCAGAGCCTGCACAACATTAAAGCACGCACACACACACACACACACACACACACGCACACACACACGCACACACACACGCACACACACACACACACGCAACTGCAGAGACACAAAGCTGATAATCATTTACCAGCAACACTTTGGAGACCAGTACTGCATCATTCTCAGAACAATTAATAATCCTCCCGTTCAAGGACAAGCAAAGTNTTCATCACTTTGGAGACAACTGTCAGATAAACTAAATCTAACCGAGTTACCAGAGCCTGCACAACATTAAAGCACGCACACACACACACACACACACACACACACACACACACGCACACACACGCAACTGCAGAGACACAAAGCTGATAATCATTTACCAGCAACACTTTGGAGACCAGTACTGCATCATTCTCAGAACAATTAATAATCCTCCCGTTCAAGGACAAGCAAAGTTCACCATCAGTCNGCACAACATTAAAGCACGCACACACACACACACACACACACACACGCACACACACACGCACACACACACGCACACACACACACACACGCAACTGCAGAGACACAAAGCTGATAATCATTTACCAGCAACACTTTGGAGACCAGTACTGCATCATTCTCAGAACAATTAATAATCCTCCCGTTCAAGGACAAGCAAAGTTCACCATCAGTCATCATAAACATTTTGTGCGCACACACACACACACACACACACACACACACAATGGTCAATGTGTATCAGAAACAAAAAGAATGCTAAATAAGGAGCCACATGCTTCCTGCATGAGAAGGAATTTGAGGCGACATTAAACCCACACAATTCCACTGCCCCCCACTGCCACGTTCCTGAGAGCCTCACACTCGCGCTCTCTCTCTCACACACACACTCCCAGCTGCTGAAAGCACCCCCGATAAGCAGTGCAGGTGTTTGACCTCGGACCGGATCGCTGTGTGTTCAACACCCTCAACCCGTACAACCCTGGGAGCAGCAGGAGGAGATCAGTGAACCCAACAGGTACCGGACTGGAGCGGCTCCAGCTGGACTCAGTCTTTCTCTTTATTAAGTGTCCAGACAACACTTTTTTGCCAATTGAGGTCCAAGAAACAGTTTGCACAGGTGTGTTTCTCAGGCTCAGCGTGCTGCCGTCCAGTCGCAGCGGAACCTGCAGGGTGCCAACAGGGGTGGCGGCTTCAATCGGGTCCTCCTCGGCCCTGTGAGAACGAGGCCAGCGAGGCGTGGGGCTCGGGGCCTTCAAGTCCTCATTCATCCCCCCTGCGGCCGATAAAACCGGCTTTGCCTCCTTTCTCAAAAGGCCGAGCACTTTTCAAACAAACGGCAGCAGGTGAGGGATCTGGGAGGAACCAAGCACAGCCAATGGGAGCAGAGCGGGACAGACGGCAGAGAGAAGACGAGCTGAACGCCAGCCGCAACAGATGAGCCAATCGCGGCCCACCGATGCAGAGAGATGCAGATGCGATGGGACCGACCAGAGGACACAGCTGTGCTGGGATCACGGAGCCGTGGGACCCCTGAGTGTTCAGGTGTCAGGATCACAGGTCACCAGCTGCACGCGTTCACAACGGTGACGTTGCGCAACCCGGTAAACAAACAGCAACGTTGCGCAACCGAGGTGATGCAGTTAACCTTCCCCTGCACGCCAACCGTGAACCGGGCTGACCGGGACCCTCAGAAAGGCCCATTGAGCCTCAGAGAACCACCAACCCAACCGGAACAATTAATGAGCAATTAGCGAGGAATTGTGGGTAATTACCTTCTCCGAACCTGGAAACGGTTCAGAAACAGGGGGAAGACAAGGAAGTGCGGGAAGATGTGTGGTCCACACACACACACACACACACACACACACACACGAAACCCGACCAGTTCCTCCAGCCCGTCCTTCCGCTTCCACTTGTCATATGATCAAGACTCTCAGATCTGGGTGATGCACTTGGTCTTTCAAACTCTGACCTACTGACACCTACACACAGCCTTCATGAAGGTGCCACACAACAGATCCCCACCCCTACCTGGCACCAGGCAACAGGACAACGACGAGGTGTGAGGTGGCCCACATTAGACCAACACTGTAGTCCCGCCCTCAGCAGCTAGCAGTCACTGGCTTCGCCCAAGTATTTGTGTGAAGGGCTCAGTGGCTGGCGGACTTCCTGTCCTCACCTGGACTGTGCACCTCCCCGGGGGGTGGAGGCACAATCAGGAGTGGTGGGAGGACAGGATGGCGGGGACAGGAGCTGCACCCACCTTTGGATGTGGGGGGGGGGTCACAGCAGCCAAATGACATCTGAACGGAGCCAAATGAGACTGTCGAGTGACTTTCCCACGCGCTCCGATTGGCTGAGCGAGACAGCCTTGCTGGTGGTGGTGGTGGTGGGGGGGGGTACAGTACAGCCTGCTGGGTTACAGCCGCCCCCGGAAAGCACAAAGACCCTCACAGAGCAAAGTGCAGAGCACAAACCTGTGCAGAACTGGAAGGGGTGTCTAAGTGGGTCCTGCCGTAGGGGGGGGCTGCTAATTGATGGCCTTCGGCAAGGGGGGGGGGGGGCTGGACATACGCCAGCACAGTTGCTAAGCCAGTCACACACTCACACAGCTCAGTGCTTGGGCTCCCACTGTACGTACGGACACAGGGGGCAGAGAGAACCCCCAGAATGCTGCAATCTGCCCCCCCTCAACAGCCCACACAGCAGCACAAGTGAAGGGGGTGTGGATAGAGTGTGGGTGTGCTGGGGGGGTGCAGTGTGTTAGCAGAACTACTGACCACCATCCTTGTGAACTCAGGTCAGTTTAACTATTCCCAGAATCCAAGGGGGGGGGGGCTTTCAGCATCATCACACAGAGCAGAGAAACACCTAGAGCTCCACACCAGGCCACACCCATTCCCTCTAGCCTCCACCCACTAGAGCCCCCCCCCTCAGCCACTAACTGACAACTGGTTCTCCTCTCACTAAGCTTCTGGGGGGTCCTGCTGGGGGCCTTGGGTCTGCATCACCTAATGGAGCCCGATGTGCATACGACCACCCTTGTGTCTGGGTAAAGGTCCAATCCCCACCTGACCCCCAGTGGGCTGGCCCCGCTCACCTTGCCTGGTCACGCTCATTAGCACAGGAAGCTCAGTGGTCAGGTTTCCTGGCAACAGCCAGACAACAAACCCCTGGCACCTGTTAGAGGCCAGAAAAATGATTTGCTCCCTTTTTGTTAGAGACAGAGCAGTGGTTCCTGGGGGGTGGGCCTAGGGTCTAGGGGTGGGGTCAGGGAAGTCTACAGAAACTTATGGAGGGTCACCTACAGGGGGCAGCAGAGAGATATTCATACAGGAGGTGTGTCCAGGTGTGTGGAGTGTGTCGCAATCCATCCAGTTGGTGTTGCTCAGTTGTGAACCAGTTTACATGATCAACAGTGTTTCTCTCTCTCACTCACACATACACACACACACACACACACACACACACACACACACACACGAAGAGCAAAAGAACAGCACCAAGATGCCTCCTGACAAGAAGGTCCTCCTGCTGGCCTGAAGGTGACTTGAGGGGAGGCTTTTGCTTAAGAACAAACACTGATTTCATGACACACACACACACACACACACAGATACACACCAATGTGTGTGATAAAGAGAGGTGGAGATCTTTCGCAACAGCTGAGGAACCCAAAGCAGTTTCATAAGCTCCTTAACACTTGAGAAAGAGTGGCTATAGAGGCCATTCCTCAACACACACACACACACACACACAGAGTAATTTCCACATTTATATAGCTGGATAATTTTGACTATTTTACCACTGCGCCAAGGTCAGGGGTGTACATTCCACTAATAGTGTACAATGTCACACACAGGTGTGTCCGTGACCTGCTACAGACCCTCACCAGGTGGTCACTGGACACCATCACGCACAAGAGGTTCACACGAAGCGGCCCAGGGTTCAAGCCCCCCTAGGCCTTAACGGTCCATTCTACCCCACCTCCGATTGGTCAGACGGCCCCAGTGGCCACTCGCCACCTAAAGGGGGGGGGCACTTCCCACACTTCCCAGGGTGTCAGTGAAACCCACGACGCTAAAGACCGGGTGCTCCGACTGCGAGGGGGCGGGGCCTCAAGTCGTGACGAGACGCTGGAACAGCGTGAAACGGGAGACTTTGAACTTTTTGGCTCTAAGTTTTAATCCCATTAGAGACTCTTTTGTTCGCGACCCCTCAGAGCTACTGAGGACAGGGGACGCGCGGGGACGCAGGGGCAGGGTTTGTCCTGTAAGGAGGGACCCCCGCGCGATGTGTGGCGAGGAGTCGGCAGTCTCCGGAAAACGTGTTTCTGCGAACAGCGCCGCGTGTTTTTACTGTAAATTTAATAATAATGACACAGGAGCCGCGATCAATATTAAACCGCGTGCGACACACAAGGGTCCCAGCGCACGTGCAACAGGTGGTCCTTTCGGACACCCGTCACGGCCGCGCGCCCGCCAGCCCACGAGCTCAGTGGAGCGGGCTCGTCTGTCTCGCGCGCGTGTCTGTGCGTGGGTGCGCGCGAAAGGCGATCATGTGACCGCGAACACGTGTCACCTCCCGTTCTGTGTAACTCCGACAAACGATGCGAAGCCCCCCTAGACTCTCACTCACCAGGGTCTGCTCGTACTGCAGCGCGCGCTGCTCGGCCCCATCCCCCGCCATGACTGCGCTGCACTCGAACCCGCGGCCGGAGCGCCGCGGAGGCCTTTAGACGCCGGAACTTGAGGGAAATCACAGCCCGGATCGGGACTCGGACCCCGGTGAGGACGGACTGGCACGTCGCGAGCCGAACCACGCGGCCGCACGCGCTACAGCTGCGCTCTGAAGCACCTCGCGCGCCTCCTCCCGCATTTTATAGCTTCTCAGCTCGGGACTCCAGCCGAGGCGGGACTTGCGGAACTCCCGCAGAACCTCCCCCCTTGGAGGAAGAGTGGTGCGGTCCGCCTGCTTTTCCGCCCGAGATTGGACTATACCACCTGTCCCCCGTGGGGGGGGGGCTGCTCCGTGAACGGGCTCCGTGTGTGTGGACCTTCCCCGGCGTGGGGGCGGTGCGGTGGGACGGGTTATGAAATAGATGGAACAAATGAATAGCCCACAGGAGCAGAACACACACCAAACACACGGAGTGGGCAAGGCACAAAGCAGCAGTGTTCGACCCTGCAGCGGAGCCTCTGCAACTTTGTTTCCCACAACAAGAAATCAGTTCAAAACAGTAACAAAGACAGTGGGGGGGGGGGCTGAGGTCAGCATGGTGTAGTTCTTGGATCTGTACCTGAGGCCTGGAAGTTCAGTTGTGTGACCCCTCTGACCCCAGTTCTGTTCTGTGACCTCAGGTGGGTTCAGACCCTCTGAGGGCTCATCTTAAAGGTCCCTCTCAAGTTCCGTTTTTCATGAGGTCAATCACGTCTGGTTCTGATGGTGGAAGCCGGGTGTTTTGCTGAAGCGCAACCCCATGAGACCGTGTTTTCGTACCAGCATGCGGTGGGAACACGCTCCCCGGGGCTGGTTGGACCGCGAGCTCCACGTATGACCGTCACACCAGCAGACGGAGGAAACGCAGCTCTCCGTAAACTCAAGGCCTCCTGGACGTGTTTAGCAAACAGTTGGCCTGGAAGTGAAGGTGATTCTTCTTGTGTCTCACCCCCGTACTGGAAGGTCAACGTTGATCACGAAATTCACCCGTGTGCCCACCACCCCCCCACCCCCCGTGTTCAATGCGTTCCTGCGGGGATCAATGAGCTGTGGTGTTGAGTAAATATACCGTGGTTTGATCCCTTCTACCTGCTGAATAGGTAGGAATTACACAACGGAGGACATTCAGTGGGCGGAGGTGAAGAACATTCCAGCTCTTATCACACCAGCCTCATGTTGGACAGGATTATGACCATAAAAGATCCGGATTACTGTGGTATCAAAGCACAGGACAGTATTACACAGTACTGGCAGAGTATTAACAGAGTATTATTACAGTGTGGGAAGAGGATTAGAACAGTAGTAGGAAATGATCAGAGTGGTTTGTAGATGAGTATTAGACCAGGATCAGGTCAGTACTGGGAGGAATCAGAACAGCATTAGAGGGTATTAGAACAGTACTGGAAAAGAATGAAACGTTATTCGAGAATATTAGTGGAGTATCAGGCTCCTATTAGATTGCGATCATACTGCTATTGGTAGAGTATCGGATCAGTACCAGAGCAGTATCAGAAAAGTATTGGACCAGTACCAGAGCAGTGTCGGGACAGTATTGGGATGCTATGAACAGCCCGAGATGTTTGCATTGGTCAGATGGTTGGGGGGTTGAGCCCCAGCCACGTCTTCACAGTATAAAGTTGAACCTCAACAGCTTCCTGCCCTCAAGTGTTTGTCTGTGTATCAAAGTACAAAATGTGCAGATAGACAAGTTATCACCTTCCACACGATGCAAACCCACAGTCAATAGGAGTGTTTGTCTCCCTCCGTGTCACACACACTTCTCAAATTGACATGGCTCCGACCGACACACCTGGACCTGAACAGCTGTGGTTCTAAACCACCGCGATTCAGTCAGTGGCTCCAATCTGGGTTTGAAACCCTTAATGCTTGACCTTACATACACACACGCACAAACACACACACAAACACGCACACAGACACGCACAATATCTAACAGAGCAAAGAGAAACCAGTAACTGCACTTTGGGAGGGATCATTTCTGCGGTACCTGAATTGTTGCTTGATATCCAGGTGGGTATTGGGTCTTGGCCTTTTAGTGGAGGATAAGCACTCATTCCCCACAGGATCGCACACACAATGACGTACAGATGTTTAGATGTACACTGAGACCATTGGAGCCCCGGGGGTCTGGGAGCCCCTTGACGCTTGGGAGCAGAAACACAGTCCAAACCTGCTGTTGAACTGCACACAGCGCCGGCACAGCCAATCAGGACCCAGTTTCTCTGTGAGCCTTTTGGCAGGGTCTGCGAACCCGCGTTCCAGACTCACACACCAACACTTCCTGTGTCTCACAGGCTCTCTGTGCACCGCATATCAATTAACAGTGACCACAGTCCTGCCGTGTTGTGTGTGTGTGTGTGTGTGTGTGTGTGTGAGGCTGTACCCCTCTGGACATTGGGGAAATATGCAGAACCACAGGTGTCAGACTGAGGAGCAAAATGATTCATAGCTACCTGGGGACAGAGGTTCAGGTCATCAAGCTACTGCTGGGTGAGATATGGTGTACACACACACACACACACACACACACACACACACACACACACACACACACACACACACACACACTGGTTTCGATGAGAAGTGATGACAGTGGTATCTTGTCACCAGTGGGTTTGCTTTCCAAGGTCACCAGTCGAACCTGCACTTGGGTCCTTTAAGATGTCCCCTGTTTGATGCCTCGACTCCTCACATCAGCTTCTAGACAAATGTAGTGGTACTGAATGGGTTCTCATCTCGTCCGGGTGACTCCCACACGCTGCCTGTAGGGGGTCCAGCAGGTGAGAACCACGGTACCCAGGACACACCCCACCTGGTGGCTCCTGCAGGCCCATGACGGCAGTATGTGGCGTGTCCTGCTTCATGGCTCCTGTCATGCTCTGTCGTAGTAAATGGTACAATATCGCCCCCTGGTGGGAATCATTTCTACAGTATCAATTTGAGTGTGTGTGTGTGTGTGTGTGTGTGTGTGTGTGTGCGCCTCTGTTCACACTACCTGCATGCAGGAAAAGGGCTCTGCCTGGTTAAGCACTAAATCAGCTGTGAACAGAATTTTGCTCTCCTGCTGGGTCTGGAAACAACTGCAACTGGATGAGCTCACGGTGATGGCAGAAGGTCATCAGGACACACCTGAACAGAGCCGCAGGACAGGAGCCAACTCTGTCCTTATGTCTCCTGTGAGAAGGTGTCCCAGTGGTTTCTTCTGCAACTTCCTGCAGGTGCTGGGGATGTGACTAACAAGGTTTTGTTCACTTGGGTATTTAGTGCTGCTTGATGGTTCCCTTTGTTGGACACGTTCTACCTGGCGCCCCCTCCTGGCCACAGTGATGTCCTACTCAGACTACAGGGCCCCTTGCAGCCCAGCAGCCTCTCCAGCCGGTCCAGAATACCACAGTAAAAGGTGTGTTTGACCTGCCTAAGTGCTCCTATGACTCTCCTCCACTGGCCTCCTGTAGCTCCTTTATCAAGTCCAGCACCCTGTTTATGGTCTATAAGATGGTCAGAGGATCTGGACCACAAAACCTACAGATCCTGATCACTCCCTACTGCTTGGTGGTCAAACTCACTGGGGGACCAACAGCAGATGTCTGTAGTTTCTGTTTGGCCCCACTGTGGGGTAGTGAGCTCCCTGTGTCCGTAGGAGTTCCTACACCACTGTGCACTGAGAGAACAGTGAGAAGAACAGAGAGAAAAAACAAAGGAGAGAGGAAGAGAGAAGAACAGTGAGAAGAACAGAAAAGAACGGAGAGAGGAACAGTACCAGTTAGTGTAGATGTCACTCAAGATCTCTGACCCAAAAGGTAGGACAGTCATGATCAAAGCAGAATCTTGTGCCTGTAGTTCTACTGGTGTCCAGCAGATAAGACAAATTTCCCGTTTTGAAACATTTGCATCTAAATCAGTGCAACTTCCTGAAACAGGTATATGTGTGTGTGTGTGTGTGTGTGTGTGTGTGTGTGTGTGTGAGAGAGAGAGAAGAATCCAATTGAAACATATGTACCTCAAATTGCCTTGTTAGGTAATGTTCTAATAATAATTATCTTTATTTTATATAGTGCATTTCAAAGCAGCTTTTCAAAGGGTTTTAGAATTAAGAAAAATCTGTATGTGGGTTACAACTTTCAAGCAAAGAAATGTACAATAAATACAGCATTTAAAATGACGATAAAAACAAAAAAGAAAAATTACAGCATTTAAAAAGTTGCAACCATGGAAGAACAACCAAATCCATTTGTCATTAATAATCACACACACACACACACACACACACACACACACACACACACACACACACACACACACACAGAGCATGCAATTTAGAACCACCAGTTCACCTGAAACACACATCTCTGGACTGTGAGAAGATACATGACGCCACCTTTTCATGCCCAAGACACAACAGTAAAACAGTGACATCAACAGAAAAAATAAATGAAGAAGCAAAGGAGGAAACAGAACGTTATTTATCGAGTGTGTTGTGTGCAGTGAGAGTCATTTTCAACATAAGGGCCTGAAGCCTGGACTGAAAGGTGTCCAGAGCAGCTTGATATTCTGGACTCGGCTCTGAATTTCCTCTGTGTTTAAAAAGGAGGAATTTTGCATGTTTAAAAATGGCTGAATATTGTTTGATGCAGGAACATGTTCATTTTCACATTTAAGTTGGCAGTTAAGACCAATGTGTTTTGTAATCACTATGCAGGGAAACTGTTTGCGTGCACGTGTGTGTGTGTGTGTGTGTGTGTGTGTGTGTGTGTGTGTGTGTGTGTGTGAGAGGCTCTAGCCTCTCTAGCTGTACCTGGACTCATTAAACCACATATTCCTCTCTTCGAACTCATTGGCCTTGTTGTGGTTTGTTGTTCTGATCACATTCAATAAATACAAAATGCAGTCAAGTTTAGAAAAATAATGATATATAAACATAGAAATACAAAGGTCACGAGACACATGGGAAAGGTGTGTTATGGATGTTCTTCCAGCTTCTCCTCCAGTCACAAAAGCAGTACCGCTGTGCCAAGCCTCCCCCCTCCCCAACTGACCGCCACCCTCCTCTGTTCATTTAAAGTGCAATAAAAGCCAAAGTGGACAAGTGGAGTGTGTGAAGCCCCCGGGACAACAGAGGAGCTGAGATCTGTGGTGTGTGACAGGGACCCCATTGTAGAGGGGAGATATACAGGAGGGTCCGAAGCCCAGGCTCCTGCCCCAATGCAGGACTTCCTGTTCCTTTTCCTGTCCAGGGGGAGGGAAGAGCTCCTCGAGCCATGTTGGAGAAAATCTACAAAAGGGCCGGAGAAGAAAGCACCCAAGTCGCTGTACGAGTGTCTCTTGGTGCTCAGCGTCCACAGGCTGCAACCTCACATCTCCGCGTTTCCCTCGCTGTTTGAACCCAAGCCCATTCCAGTGGGGGCGAGGGAGGGGGGGGTGGGATCACTATCCTCAGTGTCTCCATTTGCTCTTCTTCTCTGGAAGGATCATAAGGTTTTCCTTGTCTGCTGTGGAAGCGTCTGTAGACAGAGAGAAGAACTGTTTCTCTGGGCAGGTGCTCCTTCACCACAACCCCCCCCCCCCCCAGTGGCAACCCCCCCACCCTCACTTTTGCACTCTGGGCAGCAGCTGCCCTCGCGGTGGATGATCTGGTTGCAGGTGAGCACGGAGCATTGCTGCCTTTGGCACTTGGTGACGCCATTCTGCGGCAGACAGAGGGACAGCCACGCGTCACACACGTACATCAAACAGCAGTGTCTGCAGAGCTCTGTGATTGGCTACAAGCTGTCAGCTGATGCCAGCGGGTGGCCTGGCGGGGGAACTCACCTCGCACCAGCAGGTGATGCACTTTATCTCGCCGACGAGGGATACGTGTGGGTGCCACTGTTCGCTGTTCTGGTAGAAGCTCCTGCCAAACCTGCAGTGGCGCGAACTGTCGGCCTGCATGAGCTCAGCGTGGGGTGGCGATGCTGCGCCCCCCTCCCCAGGACACACCTTGCAGCAATCAGAGGAGCTGTGGCGCACAGGCTGGCTGCAGGCTAGTGGGGGGCACGTCACCTTTTCGCAGTGCACCTCCCCTGTGGAGCCCTGGGATTGCATACGCGCGCACACACACACACACACGCACACACACACACACACACACCAGACATTACACGCAGGTTACGTGTCACCGCTGATGTGTTCTGCCCAGACACAACACTCACCTTGCAGGTGCACACAGCACACTTGATGTAACCAAATGGGGGGACGAAGGGGTGCCACGTGGTTCCTGGGGGGTGCAGTTTCTGGTCTCCTTCGAAGTAGCAGCCTGGTGTGGAGCACACAGGTTAGCATGAGCAGCCAGCAGGTGCTATGATGACTTGGTCAAAATAAGTGAGGAAGTGAGATGCAAGAATAATGGGGGTGGGGGGTCATGTGTGTAGGGGGGTTCAAACCCCTCCTTACCTTCGGGGTGCTCCTCAGCCCCCTCAGGGACCTCAGGGCCCTTGGGCTCCTTCTTCTCTACTGCACATAACAACAAGCATGAGGGTTAATCAGGAGGGTCATTGCATGCACACGCACAGACACACGCACACACGCGCACACACACACGCGCGCACACACACACGCGCGCACACACGCACACACACGCACACACACGCGCGCGCACACGCACACACACGCGCGCGCACACACACACACACACACACACACACACACAGAAACCTCACCATGGCACACTGGGCAGCACTTGTCCTCTGGCTGGACTGTGTGTGTGCAGCTCAACATAGGACAGATGATGGGGTCACAAATGACCGTCTTCTTCTACATGAACAGAAACGGGGATAGTGAATAGTAGCAATTGGGCAGGGAACAATAGGAGATGCGACATGCATGCATGCATGCACATGCGTGCCCGCGCGCGCACACACGCACACCTTGCAGCTGCAAGTGAAGCAGTTGTTGTAGTGTGGCGTCCACTGGGAGCCGTGTGCGTGGTGCTGCCCCTCAAAGAAACAGCTATGCGGGTCCTTCTTCAGCTCCTCAGAATCCTTCCCCAGTAGCAGGTCATCGAAGCCCTGTTCGTCCACGTCGACCCTCCCCCCAGACCGGCAGCTGTTGGGCAAATGCACCTGATGGGGGTGAAAGGACAGTGGGACAGAGATTCTGTGATATGTTCAAACAGCACTGACAGTAGGTGGCCACTTGTCCCTCCCACCTTTGTTGTGTGTGTGTGTGTGTGTGTGTGTGTGTGTGTGGGAGACAACTCTGTGCTGATCTCTACTCACCTGTCCACGGATCTCGCCTCGCGGGTTCTGTTTGGTGCTGACCTGGATGAAGGCCGTTCCCTGGTCCAGGTGCTGAAGGAGCTCCACACTTAGGTCTTTCAGGACCCCCTGAGCCTGAAGGACAGGAGTACACACACAGATACGTGTTGAGTGTGTAACGCAGTGTGTCAGTAGACTGGCTTATGTAACTGGTTCCTGTTGATAACTGGTTTTGCTTAACTCAAAAGTCACTTTTATCACTTATTTGCAATCAATTAAAGGATAGCAATACAAATATTGCTTGATTTATACAGTCTGTTTGCTGTAAAAATCTCAGATGTAAACATAATAAACATTCATTGTAAGACCACTTATTTTAATATTTATCAACTTTGAGCAACTCCAAAACCATTTTAACTTTAGATGTGTATCGGGTGTCATGTTTCAATCTGTTGTGACTGTCAATGTCTCAGTCTCTTCGCCTCCAACATTTTACTGGAAAGTAAACACCAAATGTTAAAATGACTATTTTTTCTCCTTTCTTACTCATAGAGAATGTATAGGGTCACTAGCTACTGCGAGCTGAAAAGTGTTACAAAAGTGTGTTATTTGTCTACATGTAAAGCTCCTAAATAACACAGAACCAAAAAGAGCTTTCATATTGTTTTTCTTCCCTTCTGCATGTGTTTCTCATAACTACCAATGTGTTCTTTTGTATTCTATTGAGGTTTTTCAAGTTTACAGCCATAAATGTTACACAAACACAGCGTCCAGTTGCTAAGCGCCAACAGGGTCTCTCTGTTTTGGTTACATGCTGTGATCCTAAATAATACTCGACCAAAAAGTGCTTTCATATGATTTTTTAAATTTCTATTTTTTTTTGTTACAACTGCTTTTATGTTCTTTTGAATTCTTCAGAATTTTCTCATTATGTACTGCAAGCCAGTCGAGTGCCGCAGTGCGAAGTGTATAAAAAGTGTGTTTAGAAAGTGTTCAGTGTGAACTGTTCAGTGTATGACTCATTCATCTCCTAAACATGCCGATCATTCCTCATCACTTTATTGGTCACTGACACTCAGAAGCAGAAAACACTATGGAAGTGAGTTGAATTAAGGCGGTCCACACCTATTGCGTTTAGGTGCTCTTTACCGCCATCTGTTGGCTCTGACGATAAACACGGGTCATGTTCACTCTTACAGGTGAGATACATAGATAAGTGAAGAAAGTGCAATTAAAAATAAATTAAAATATTCATATGATAAAAATTTAGATCTCAACCATTCATAAGATGAAAAGTCAGTATATTTGCTTGTGTGCAGTTAGTATGTGGAGTGATGTGTGTCCCACCTGAGAACCGTAGAACCCTGTGAGGAGTCGCTTGTGGGTGGGGCCGCTGTGGTCCAGCTCGCCGATTTCAGCTAATCCGTGCAGGTGGGCATCGACCAAGGTATCGTCATTTTTGCTGAGCCCTGCCATGATGATCTCATAGTGTAAGTGACACTTCTCGTCCAGGGACACCCAGGCGTGCCCCCCTGCACCTGTGGCAACAGGGGGTGACACAAACTGCCCCCCCAGCAGCACCGGCGGCTCTTTGGGGGTGGAGAGAAGAGACACATTTAACACAGTCAGACACAGAAACAACGGCACATAAGTGGTACAGTAGCGACAAACAGTGAAACAACAGCGTGTTTTTTGGGTCTCACCACGTCGGTCTGGGTGAAGGCCACTGTACAGCAGAGTGCGGATTTGACCCCGGAGTTCCCCCTCCAGGTGGTCCGCCGTAGCCACGTTGATGAAGAGCTCGTTCTGCAAGAGCATGTGGATGTGACGCGCCTCCAGTCGACTCCAGCGGCCACTGGCGAGGCCCCCTGCAAACTCGTTGCTCAGGTCGTACAGCACGGTGCGCTTACTCCGTCTCCGTGGCTTCATTTCAATGGTCACTCCCACCACCTGGCTGGACAAGCCAGCCACCTGCACCTGTGGCACCGGGGGATGGGGGGAAGGGAGGCAGGGGAGCAGAGCGTGAGGGGTCAGCGAAGACCAGAACAAGGAGCAGAAAGGGGGAGTCTGCTTACGTTCCTACCTGGTAATCCAGGCTTCCGTTGTCATGGAGAGTGAAGACAGCGGACCCCACTCCACCTGTCTTGGCTGGGATCAGAGCATGGCCACCGGACATCACACTCTGGATGGCTGGGAGGGGCCAAAAGCAAACAGTATGGTGGGTTTGCACAGCTCCAGGTTCAAGTCATGCAGGACAGGATGTGTTCTTATAGCACCTCCCTTTGGTTTATTCAGTACTCGCTCCTCAGGTGAGCAGAGAACCTCACAGTGTCACCGCATCACACAAATCAAAGGGAGCCAGGGTTAGGGCTATTTCCAAAAAATATTTTTATGTATATTGACAGCTGCATTAAAAATTACTTTCAATATACAATATTTTTAATAATTTATTTGATTATTCAAAAACTTTAGCATTTTTTAAAAATTTGACAAATATATTACAATAATATTGTGATGTAGAGGACTTCATGCCAGTATCTGCAAGAGAATAACTGTAATAAGTATGAATATAAGTGCACAAACTCATTAAAATCCTTAATCCACAGAACCCACTGCAAATATTAAAAACACTGCGTGTGTATGTGTGTGTGTGTGTGAGAGGGTGTGACCAGTGTGCTGCCGTGCCATTCTTACTGTCACAGGACTTCCTGCCACTGACGAAGCCCGAGATGCGGCGCAGCTCGGGACCCTCGGTCTCCACGGCGATCTCCAGCTGACCGCGGGACAACCAGAAGAGCTCCCTGCTGTTCAGGTCAGTCAGAACCTCCGCAAAGTCCGGGTCCTGCATCCGCGTTGCAACATGTGAAGTTGCAGAGGCAGAAGGAGCCAGAGTTTAAACCCTCTCCTGTTCCTTTATGCCACTGCGTGAGCTGTGAGTGTTTAGTTGGCCAGCGGTGGTGCTCAGAGATGAGTGAATGACTCTCTGCTGTTTTTATCTGCACAGATTGAAAGCAGACGTCCTACTGCTTCGCTGGAATCCCTCTCCGCTAACCACTGACACGTGTGTGGCCTTGACCCCCAGTCCAATAAAAGCAGAAGCATCATGTACTCACGTATGCGGTGACATTGGCGCGGATCTCTCTCAGGATGTGGTGCCGGTACCGCAGCTGCACACGGATGGGCACGAGGAGGTTCTCTGCAGGGGAACACAGCGCTGCTCTCTCAGTTGCACAGTTCGGTGAACTCAGGTCATAGCAAGAACTCAAGAGTGAAGAACTGGTAGATCTAAACTGGGAATCTTCTGTCTCCCTCCGTGGGGCTCCTCTCTGTTATGTCCGTAACTGCTCCCTCTCCAGTTCCGTCTCCAACCTCTCTCTTCCTGTCAGTCCACCGTCTCGCTCACCATAACTCCTCCCTCCTGGCATTTGTTTTTACTGTGCCTATTAGCTGACAGACCCAAGTATTTGGATAGTAACAAAACTTTTGGTATCTAAGTGGATTGTTTTCTTTTTACATGCACATTTTTAAGGTTTTGTTTTATAGACTCCTTTTAAAATAAGAATGTGCTGTGGTACTAAAGTTTTATTTCTGATGGAAAATGTGATGTCTTATTAATGATGGTCTGTTGCTAAAGCATGAATTGGTGTTTTTTTATGGTTATAGTTTATATATTTTGGAATGTTAATAAAGTAAGGAAAAAAAACTCCCTCTCTCTCCTCGTGACTCCTCCCTGTCCTATCCTGTGACTCCGCCCTCTGCCTTCCTAGTGACTACGCCCTCTCTCTCACCCATGCCTCGTTGCTGCAGCAGCCCCTGGAATAGAAGGATGAAATGCAAGTTGCTCTCGGAGTCGCTCAACGTCAGCATGGCGATCCCACCCATCCCAGAATGCTCCTCTTCGGATGTCAACACAGCACTAAATGTTTCTGGAAAAAGGAAGCAGCCATTTCGAATGTATGTGGAAAAAAAACACATACCCTCAAGGTTCAGCAACAACACACACAGACACACACCTGCAAACAGCCCTCTGTGTTTGATGATCTTGCCCTGGATTTCCTCCTGCTTGCCGCCTCCAGTTGTCATAGAGACGCGCAGCTGCTCGGCCTGCAGCAGACGGACCTGCGACCTGGGGACATTCTTCCATACGCCGCAGACCTATAGGAACAGGGGATCCACTTGGTGAGTGAATGCGGCACCCACACTCACTCAGGCCACTCTGCCCCCATCCACAACATCTACAAGACGCAGTGCAGAAGAAATACTCTTTTCGATCCGCCCACAGGGTCAACTGCCATTACAACCAGCAGGGCAGGCGCTAACCCCAGTACCACCACTCACAGTCCCCTTGATGGATGGGCACAATTTAAGAATCCAAGTAAATGCAGCTACTGACAGTGCAATACCCCACTCCTACCCCTAGGGGCACCCCTGAGTTACAAATGCAACAATACAGTCAGCACCACACTGCTACATATCCCAATACCGAGAAGTAAAAGATCACGGTGCCTCCCAGAGAAAGCGCCACTGATTTTCTCATAAACAATATTATTCACTCCCATTTGACACTTTATATTCATAGCGAAATCTAATTACATTTTCACTTGTTTATACTACACCTCTGTAACCACATCCGCACCTTATTCTAAACCCTTTGTATCGGCTATTACGCCTGCAGTTTGTACTTTAGTAATTGCACTACATCTGTATTCATGCAACTATGTCCAGTGTGAGGTGTGACACTTGGCTAATTTGTTATGTCTAAACCTGACCAAACTATATTTTGTTTCTGCTGCACACCTGTCTGTAGTGAAATGACCACAAGCACAGCTGATGGACATAAAAGTGTTGGAGTTGCGCAGCCACAGAAGCAGCACTCCTGACATGGACGTCACCCTGACAACAAAGTGATTTTGTGTTGTGTCTACTGGAGACCAGCCAGGAACACATGTTCTGTGTGACTTGGCATTCTTGCAGCCCAGAGAGGCTGTGTGATGTAGCACTGGAACTCGTCTCTCTCCCTAAATAAACACGGTCTCTGGCAGCTACAACCGTATTTACTTTAACAGCTTTGCTGTGAAACCTGCCTTATTTGCAGCTGCGCAGCTCTAGCAGGATCGTCTGCGGGACGGCTGCACTCAATGCAGAGCAGCAGTGAAACACACAGGCCGAAACCTGTGAAGCGGCTGTATGGACCAGCGCCGCCATCCTGTTCACAGCGCGACCAGGACCAGTCATCATAGACAGCATGGATGGGCAGCAATGCCCCCCTTTACCGCGGTTTAGTGTGCAATGTCTGTAGTTTTACTGGAAAGCCAAGGCAGCCCAGTGTGTCAGCCGCCCCACCCGGCTGCCGTGTTTATTATTCCACAGTGAAAAATGTGCCCAACGCCACAGAGTAGGACTGTTGATCGCAGAAATTCCCGGAGTCTGAACACTAACTCCGCGACAACCTCAAACTGAGGCCATACCACATCCTCAACCGTGTCCAAACCAACCCCATACAAGCTGTAATGGGGCCGAAGCTGCTCGGCACGTCCGATCAGGTTCTCACCATGTTGTTGTGCCCCAAGTCACTCCTGGAGACCCGGAACTGAAAGCCAACATTGCCCTCAGAGTCCTGGACCACAATCCTGCTGGGCCGCTCCATCCTGACAGAGAGGACAGGAGAGGTCACACCACCTTCATCTGTGAAGACCCGAGGTGTCTGGTGGAGTCCAGTCTGAGATTAAGCATACTGGACCAAACTGCTCTGGCAGGAATAACTGTGCGTGAATAAACCGCTGAGCCACACAGGCAGCCAGTGACCATACATCTTATCATGTATCTTCATCTCAGAGAGAAAGGCAGCTGGTGATGCTACCTTAGGAAGGAGATGGAGAACACCAGATTGTTCTTGTACAGGGAGAATCGGGCACGTCCTACTCCACTGGACATGGGCAGCTGGGATTCTGCCACACCGGTCAGCAGTGCCACGAAGTCTGGAGGAGAAAGTGTAGAGATGAGTGGTTGAAAGGGCCGCTGTGCTTTTCACAGCAAAACACGTGTAATCCATTAATCTACTACATAAAAAACTATAAATATTTCACAGCAGTTCAGTGCTTCCTTACATTACGCTGTTTGAGTTGTGCATGCTATCCAACCCAGAAGATGGCAGTACAGGACACCCAAACAGAGTTCAAGTGAACCGCCGCCTTAATTCAAATCATTTCCACAGTGTTTACATCACACACCTGGTGTTCTTGAGAGCTGGTGATGAAGAACAAGATGAGGAACACAGTGCAGGTTTATGGGATAAATTGGTCAACAACTGGCACTGAACAGGAGTTTGGGGAGATGACGTTTTTGTTTTCAGTCAATTTCTATGATGTTAATGTAGCACAACAGGAAATAAAGTGGTCTTAAAAGACTATTGAGTACAAGTACTAATAGTACTATTGACTACTGAGGAGTCAGTACATGGCTGCAGAGGATGAAGAACGATGTGGCAATAAGCAGGAGGCGAGCCATGGACCTCACCTGTCTGGCTCTCACGCGGGGGCAGATCCTCGGAGCTCAGGTATGAACGGTCATTGTAGGACTTGTGCAGCTCCCCCTCCTTTTCGTGTAAATACTCGAATACATCAAAGAATTCCTCCTGCTTCTGGCTCATTTCTCCTGAATTGCAGACACAGCAGATGAGATTCAAGCCAGGCAGTTGGGGATGAGCCCAGCAGCTCGGCATCCTGAACCACGGTCCCCCCAGTCTATCATGAGCGAAGCGCTCACCCTGGGAATGTGACCCTCCACACCCAGAGTGACAGAACCAGGCACTTCCCACCCACCAAAGGGCATGTGGGCAGGTGTACGGCAGCTGTCTGGGGGAAACAAAATGTGCCCCACGGACAGCTCCTGTGAGCCTCTTTGTTGGCATTCATCACTATGAACTTACCTACTGCGAAAGCTTCGTCAGACTGAGGGAGGTCTGTGATATCATATGTTTGTGGAGGAAGAGAAAGAGAGAGAGAGTAGCGCATTGAAAACTGTACTGTTTCAGTGCACAAGAGGAAAAGGCGGCGACAACACATGTCATCCTCTCACTTTTGGGACAGGTTTTGCAGCAGTGGCCAGGCAGTGAGACCGGCTCTGCACAGCTCGGCTTGGGGCACTCCTGCTTGATGTTCCTGCAGCTCACCTTGCCAAGCAGCTTCCCCTTTCGGCTTCTCTGCTACCAGAGGAGAAGAGAGAGGGAGGGAGAGAGAAAGAGAAAGAAAAAGAGAAAAAGAAAGAGAGAGAGTTTATAGTTTATCAGTGAACCGTAGCCATCCGGCCTCCTGGCTCTTGCTCCTCGCCTGTTCGTCGGCACCTACTAGCCAACATTTCTGGCATTCTGCTCCTCTGCAGTTTTTCTACAGCTGTTCCTCATGTCTGGAACTAGCAAGGAGGCCCACCAAACAGGCACTTACTTATAGCAATAATAATAATAATAATAATAATAATAATAATAATAATAATAACAAATGGCTCATTAACAAATATACTTGAGGGCCCCTATTAATGTATTTGCTTCATTAGCTGGGAATTACGTGCGTTTAAAGTGTTTTAAAGGAGGTAAAGTGTAGTAAAAAACGGTGTAAGGTCAATATGTAAGGCCAAAGCCCCTGTGCTCCGCATGGCCTCTGCTTACTGGCTCGCAGTGACACTGGACACAGTGCATGACACCAAAGGGATCACCAAGGTCTGGATGCCAGGTGTCTTCCAGGGAGTAGAAGCGACCACCAAAGGAGCAGCCTGCAGAACAGTGAGACAGCAGTCGGTGAGCAGAGGCAGGAGTGCAGAACCCAGAAGAAAGGTCCTTTGGACACCTTTCTCCATAAGTTACACATTCCAACAATAAATAAAAACTGTAGATAATCATAGCAGATGGTGTTGGACTCATTTATGTTGCTGTCAGGAGATCAGGAAAGAAACGGCTCTGAAAGAGATGGATTTACAATTCTTCTTGAATGTTGGGAGGAATTCAGCAGCTCTGAGGGAAAAAGGGAGTTTTTTTTTTTTTACCATTTCATGGTCAAAACCATAAAACAACAGACTGTTGATTGTGGACCCCTTGTGAGTGGGAGTATCAAGCAGGCAGAGGTGCAGAAGCTCAGCATCCACACTGGGTTGGAGAGATTTTGGACAAGGTGCTGGATGTCAGTAAATAGGGGACACAGTGCGAGTTTTGCTGACAAGCCACAGTCGTGGGTATACGGATCCTCACATGCAAGACAAAAGGTAGCTGTGTACTTTGAAAATGAGAGACTGTGCATTTGGAGACAATTTTCTGTTTCTGTCACTAATTTAGACATTTTTTCCTTCATAGTTTTTTTTTTTCTCTGTGTACAGTGAAAAAGTAAAGGAAAGTTTACGTAACCACATGAACAGGACATAAGGGCAGGTTTTCCAGAAGCCACAAGTGGCCCAGACCGAGTGACCTGGTACCAGAACCTGCCTCAAACCCTGGTCCTGTGCTGACACACCCCGACACACTGAGCTTCAGCAGGCAGCCCCCCTTTGTCAGTGCCGAGTGGTTCCTGTGGTCCCATGCAACCTGGTTCACATTATTCCATCATCAAGTGACCACTTCACACAGCAAAGCAAAGCTGTCCTTAGGAACCGTGAACATGGTTCTGTTCGTATCATCATTTCTCGGCAGAGCCCCACCATCCATGAACCGCACAGGGTTGAGTGGTGGTAATGGAAACACTGTCGATGAAAACCTGGTCAACGACTGGCTGATGAAGTGTCATGTATGCTTTAAATACAAATAAAAATGTTGGAAAGAAGGAGCGTGAGGCCCTCCGGGTGGTTGTGACACAGTGGTTTCATCCCAGTCCTTTGAGCCGAGAGGAGCAGTGGCAGGAGGGAGACGGAGAGGGAGAGCTAGCCGGGCCGTAAGGAGAACCTCCTGTGAGCCACATAACTGCACATGACTTCATTTCTCCGGCATGAACGCGATGTCTTAAATCATTAGTATCTACAGCTTGAGCGTTTTTTTTTTTTTTTTTTTGCCCAAGGTCCTTGACCGTTTCAGCAGCCGTGTTCTCTGAAAACACACACACCGACACACGTCTGCAGGCTCCCACTTGTACACTGCGACCCCGTCAACCCCGTAACCTTTTTCGGCTTCATTCCTTCCCTCCCTCTGTTTTCGTCAAGGTTCACACACACACACACACACACACACACACACACACACACACACACACACACACTCCTCAATTCCTCACAGAAACACCTCATACAGCCAGCCAGAAGTGTGTGAAACGGCAAACCGCAACAAAGGCTAAAGTTTCCAGGCACGGAGATGTGAAAAGGAAAATCTTACCCTAACCCTAAGGCCTTCCGCTCGTGCGGTTTTGCTGGAGGACGTAACTGACCCTCATCTAGTCCGCACAGCAGACTCAGCTGACAAATCTAACAGTTCACTTTGTTTTTATTGTAGAAAAAAAACATGCAGAAGCCATGTGTGGAAAAGTAAGTGAAGCTTCATATTCCAGCTGAGTGACCTCAGTAAACTGACCATCAGGAAGTTTTACAGAAACTCGGACCATCTGGACTGGTACGTTCATGACCTCAGACCATCGCTGTTCATCAGCTATAAAACCATTAACAACCGATATGGATTATATTGTTCTGCAGTGACATCATTTGCAAATGGAGAATTTCTTTGATGCATCCCAGCAAGTTCACCTCACACCAAACTGTCTTGTTTTCCAGAGCTACTCCAGAGACCTTCAAGGCCTGTGAAACAAGGTCCAAGTTAACAGTTTGCGATCCCAGCATTTTGGAGATATTCGCTCTCAAAAAAGGACACGACAGTAAAGTTTTCCTGTACGGACTTTGGGAAAACTGTCCTCTGGACAGAGCGGACCAAAGTGGAGATGACTGGCTGTAGTGGACAGTAGTAAACAGAACAAACAACCAGCGCAGCTTTAGACTGACCGTTAAACATGGTGGTGCAGCGGTCACCACACAGCCACCTGGACGCCTCACAGGGAAAAAGGTGACAGTAGATGTTGAGCTGAAAGAGCACTGATGAGCAGGACAAAGATCACAAACACACCAGTAGATCTGCAACTGCGAATGAGTGTTTTTTTCCAACTGCATGAAGTGTTTCTGTGAGGAATTGAGGAGTGTGCGTGAAAGACCTCAACCCAACAGAGATGCCTTCAAGTTACTGCTACTGAAGGAGGGGTGGGGGCTTTGGGGACACATACTCTTCCACACATGGTTTCTGCATGTCGATTCATTTTTCGTTAAATGTGTGTTGACAGTAAAGCCCGTTACCCGTTTTTACCGTCACACGACTTTCGAAGCTTCTGGACGAATTTGTTGTCCTCGTACGTGAAAGCACAGAAACGAAAGACGGTCAACTTTCCGTCCCCCCCCCCCGTTGCGTGTACAGCATATCAGGTCGGTCTGCGTGAAATATGCGCCAGCGATGGATCGTGTGTGTCTGACCTGCCAGTCCTTTGGACGGGAGCGGCTCCTTCTCGGGCTGGATGGGCAGCGGGAGGTTCTTCAGGCGCAAGGCGAGCGCGACGTGCGCCCACGCGCAGCCCAGCGTGCACAAGGCGAGCAGCGCGCGGACGGCGTCCATCTGCGTGTCTCGCGCCATCCCGGGAGTGTGTGGACGTCTCGCGCTTCTCTCTCGTCGCGCTTTTCACGGGACGCTTCTCGGTCTCTTCTCACACACTTTCTCTCCGGTATGCGGTGAAGGACCCGGCGGCGCGCGGACGGGGACGGTACCGCTCTGCGGGGTGGCGCGCGGCTCGTGTGCGCTGAGCGCGCGGGGCCCTTCCCGCTTTATACAGTGCCGATAGCGCGAGCCTTGGCGGCTGCGAAGGGAGGGGTGAGGGAAGGGTGGGGGGAGCAACGGGGAGGGAAACCGTCTTGGGGGGGCTGTGGGAGTGGGGGGGGCGTGAATCTGACCCACAGTTTCCACTGGAGTCCAAATACAACAAACAAACACAATAAACAAATACAACACGCTCGCTGTGGAGACCAGTGGTCTACAGGGTGGGAGCGGACCTCACACGGATCGATCCGCACTGACTCACCCACACCGATCACTTACTGATCCACAGTGGTCACATATTGATCCAAAACCGATCACTTACTGATCCGCAGTGGTCACATATTGATCCAAAACCGATCACTTACTGATCCACAGTGGTCACATATTGATCCAAAACCGATCACTTACTGATCCGCAGTGGTCACATATTGATCCAAAACCGATCACTTACTGATCCGCAGTGGTCACATATTGATCCAAAACCGATCACTTACTGATCCGCAGTGGTCACATATTGATCCAAAACCGATCACTTGCTGATCCACAGTGGTCACATATTGATCCAAAGCCGATCACTGACTGATCCACAGTGGTCACTTATTGATCCAAAGCCGATCACTGACTGATCCGCAGTGGTCACATATTGATCCAAAACCGATCACTTGCTGATCCGCAGTGGTCACATATTGATCCAAAACCGATCACTTGCTGATCCGCAGTGGTCACATATTGATCCAAAACCGATCCCTGACTGATCTGCAGTGGTCACATATTGATCTAAAACCGATCACTTCCTGATCCACACTGACCCACCCACACCGATCACTTACTGATCCGCAGTGGTCACATATTGATCCAAAACCGATCACTTGCTGATCCACAGTGGTCACATATTGATCCAAAGCCGATCACTGACTGATCCACAGTGGTCACTTATTGATCCAAAGCCGATCACTGACTGATCCGCAGTGGTCACATATTGATCCAAAACCGATCACTTGCTGATCCGCAGTGGTCACATATTGATCCAAAACCGATCACTTGCTGATCCGCAGTGGTCACATATTGATCCAAAACCGATCCCTGACTGATCTGCAGTGGTCACATATTGATCTAAAACCGATCACTTCCTGATCCGCAGTGGTCACATATTGATCCAAAACTGATCACTTACTGATCCACAGTGGTCACATATTGATCCAAAACCGATCCCTGACTGATCTGCAGTGGTCACATATTGATCTAAAACCGATCACTTCCTGATCCACACTGACCCACCCACACCGATCACTTACTGATCCGCAGTGGTCACATATTGATCCAAAACTGATCACTTACTGATCCACAGTGGTCACTTATTGATCCAAAACTGATCACTTACTGATCCACAGTGGTCACTTATTGATCCAAAACTGATCACTTACTGATCTGTGAACAGAACCCTGGACCCACAATTCACATTACATGCCAAATATGGCATAATGTGTCATCAGCTACACTCTGAGGTCACTGAGATCACTGCGGTGCACTGAAAGGGTGTGTGAATGCCTGCTTTGGTGGCTGGGGGGGCAACAGGGCAAACACCCTTCACCCTGTAGCAAAATTCACATCACACACCCTAATACATCTCTGTTGACAGTGACCGGTGAGATGGGTGGGATGGAGCAGGGGTGTTTGTGTGACCAGCTGTGTCAGATCAGCCCAGGGAAATGACCGGAACACGACGGTGGACACAGGCGACCCACTGTGTGTATTGGTTCATTATAATGAAGCATGGGGAACATACATTGCGTACATGTGTGTGTGTGTGTGTGTGTATGTGTATGAGAGTGCGTGCTGAGTGTGTGATAAATCAAAGGCCTTTCTCAGCCAGGATACTGTGAGGAAGCAGGACCACCGATGGACGAAATCCTTGACAGTTCTGACAATCAACAACTAAAACAATAAATCAATAATACGAGAAAATCTCCCCAGTGGCGGAAGCCACAGGAGGAAGAGGCGACGTGTGGGGTGATGACAGGGGCGCGGGGCTGCTGCTGTACTGTCATGTGTACTTCAATTAACCCTGTTATTAAACCCTGTTTACTGACACTTGAATCCACTCTCACTTCCACCCTTAGACCCACTCATACAGCACGGTGTTTTACTACAGTCATCTGTGGTACTTCCAGCAGGGGAGGGAAACGAGAGTCAAACTGACTGCCGGGGAGCTGTGTCTGCTGGTTGGGTCAGATGAGGACGTTCCCAGCGGTTTGTGTGCTTTGCGTGTATTTCCCTGCATGCTGCCTGGTCCTGAGCAGCATCCGGGGGGGGGGGGGGGGGAGCGATGTAGACAAGCTGGAATCGTCTCATCTACCTGACAGACAGACAGACTTCCTTCCCTGTGAACAGAAGCGCCCTGCAGTCTGTGGGAGTGTGAGTGTAAAGTGTGTGAGGGTTGGTCACCATCAACACATTTACAAGGACATTATTTTTCTTTACACAAAAACTTATTTTATGCAGATGAAATGTTGGGTGTGTTACATGTGCGCTGCAGCGCCTTCCACTGAGAAGTTCGCAACCCCATCAATGAGCCGCGAGGAGACGTGAACAGGAGTGTGTTTGCTCTCGGTCACCCAAGGAGGCCCTGTGGCATCTCCTGCAGGGGAACAAAGGAGGCCGTTGATCAGAAGGTGCCGGGTGATTGAGCCGCTGCAGATAAGAGCTGTGTTCCAATTAGCGCCACATTAACCGCAGCCTCCGCCGGTGTGTATTCCTGCAGGGTCCGTTCTCATGGTGCAGCATCGGTGGCCGGGCAGTAAAGGCCAAGTGTGGGTTCGCAGAACACCTTATTTTGGGAACAGGACCGTTCCACAGTGTTTCTTGCACCGAACCACACACACCATCCAGTAATACTGGTTCTCTGTGTTCTGGACAGTGTGGCTCAGAAGACTCTGGGTTCTGGGCTGAGAGCCAGTTGACCCCACTGGTTGCACTGGTCCCTAAAGTAGCCCCAGTAGCTCCAATACCGCCACTGACACCAACAGCCCCAGGAGCACCAATACCCCCAGTAGCCCCAACTGCCCCAATAGCTCTAATACCCCCATTGGCCCCAACTGCCCCAATAGCTCCGATACCTGCGTTGGCCCCAAAAGCCCCATTGCCCCCAGCACTCCTGTCAGGCCCCCTCAGGCCCGCTGGCTGTAAACCACTTGGTAGCGTGTGAACACACATCCTACGGCGCGAACAGACGGGACGTGCAGGAGAGCATTCGCAAAAACAACGCACAATTCAGGATACACTTGGGGTTTGACAATATTTTTGCTCGAGTCCAACGCCGAGGAACGTGTGTTTCGAATTAAACTCTGGTCGGTTTGCGAAACGGGAAGAAGGAAAAGCACAACCAAAGGCATTATGGACGTGCCAAAACTCCCCAGTTCCCATAAAGAGTAGTAAGTGGCCCAGCGTGGGGGACGTGAGCAAAGCTGTGCCTAATCAGTAAAAAGGACAGTCAGTGTCATTTAATCAAACATGCGCTTTAAATGCAATTTACAAACAAACAGTGGTCCAACGGGAGATATATCATCCAAGAAGGTCGTGAGGGGGGATGTCTCAGGAGACGCAGGGGAGCCCGAGCCGCAGCAGAACACAGTATCCTTGCAGTTATGCAGGATGTGTTGTTTCAGTTGTGTAGCGCCCCCACCCACCAGACTGGCACACACTCACACACACACACACACACACGGGCATCTGTATCCTGTTTGCTTGTAGGATAACACTGGAGGTGTGAATGAAAGACCATCTTGGGAAAATGGGGATGGGGGCTATGCTGCAGCAGCAGACCCCCCACAACAAAAAGGAGAAGCTGGTGGGGAACAAATATTTAATATTTGACATTTTCCTTCTCAAGTCAATGAGAACTGAAACCTGAATTCCACAGTGCAGCTGGAAAGTCATCATAATCAACAAAAAAGTAAAAGGAGTAGTAATGCAGGCTGTCGGGATGGCTGGGAGTTCTCACTCCCCACGAGAGCGTCTGCGTACGTGTGTGTGTGTGTGTGTGTGTATATAAAGGAGAAAGTGCACAGGGGATTCAAGTCTGATGTGGTGTTTCTCTACCCTGACATCATTCATAAGTTCATCATAATCTGTAATAATTCACCAGTTACACCAGTTATACTCTGTCAGTAGGAGATGTGTTTCTAAGAGGGTTTCAGGACTGAGTCCTGATTTAAAAAACCAGTTACCTTTGACCACCAGTCACCGTGTCGGGCTGTTAAAGTAAACTGGTTCTATAAGAGACCCTAAAATTATTGATTACAAATTATTAATTACAGTATGTGACATGTAACCAATCCAACCCACGGTTTAGTATGACTTATAAAATCCAGTCTCTGCACAAAGCGTCTTAAAAATGACACTGTCAACTGTCTTTTAATTCCCTTTAATTTTCTTCCCGGCAAAGCGCGGCTTTGTTGGAAACACACAGAAATAAATTTGCGGTCGTTTTATCCAACACAAGGCCCCTTTCTTCACAACCAGCACACCAGTTGTGAGTGAGTATTGCTGGGCTAAGAAATGGGAGTAAATAATAAATAGAGTATAAATAGACACATCCTGGGCTCAGGCTGCTTATCAGGCCCAGACATCAGATTGCAGCGAAATGAGCTCAGTGCCTGTAAACACAGTGAGTGTGTGAGGAATTATTTCATGTTTTCATCCGCGCGTTCCACCAAGGTCCCAAACACGGCCCCCGCGTCACATTTCTGCCTGTCTGCTGCTAACAGGCACCTCGACGCTCCAATTGGTCATTTTGAAAACCCCCTGGATCAGTCAGTTATTTATATTACTATCAATGTTGTCAAGCTGATGCTTTTCTTCAACACAGGATCATTATTACCGTGTTAATCTAGGTTAGGCGCTCAGATCACAGGCACTACAGCAGGAGGTGGGATTCGAAGCTGTTTTCTTCATGTAAAAGCTCTACTTTAAGAACCTTTCACGTCCATTTCCATCACTGTCCTGCTTGAGGGGGAAGTTCTTGGAAGTCCAGACCCAGGCCTGGTCTGCAGGACAGCGTCACACACAGCTCAGCAGGGCATTTTCCTTCAGCCAGGTCTGGCCTTGTTAATAATAAAATTTTATGTTGGTTTTAAATACACAGATGCACAATAAGACCAGCAAGAAAGAGAAAAAACTAACGCCTGGGGCAGCTGGGCTGCAGGAGGAGCCTGGAGGACATCTGAGCTGTTTGGTTGCAGAATGGAGTCAAAGCACCTCATCAGTGTGCAAACTGTGACCGGCACTTCTCCGTTTGTTCATGTAATGATGCTGAGAATCCATCGGCAAACTGGGCCCGAGAAAGGCCTCAGCAGCCAGGGTGCGAAAGGAGCCCCCTCTTTAACCCCCAGTCTCTTCTTAACTCGCTTTCTTTCTTCGGACATCACTTTTATCTTTATACACCCTTCTTCCTTCTCTTTTCTCTGTCTTTTATCCTGTTTACCCTGTTTTTTAAATCTTTTTCAATCTTGTTTCCCCATTCTACCGTTTACCTTCTTTTACCCTCAAATTTATCATCTCTTTTATCACTTTACCCTCTTTCTTACCCTTTCTTTCATCTCCGTTGCCCCTCCCTTCTTTTACCATCTTCTCATCCCATCTTTATTGTTTTTTATCCTTTAACCCCCTTTTCCATCTCATTATCCTTTCTCTCTTCCTTCACCCTGTTTACCCTGTCTCCTGCGCATTCACCCTCTTTTCCACATGGCCCGTTTAGGGAACAAACACCTTTTTCTGTCAACAGTTAATGTTCTAATATTATAATCATTTCAATGTTGATGCATTTTTTTTGATTTTCCTTGGGGCTTCAACCTCAGTCCAACACGCCCTGGGCTTCGAATCATGAAGTGATGACTCTGGATTCTGCACTACACCCTCACGTTTACCCCCCGTGGACCGAGCCTCATGGCCATCGTCCCGCCACAGACCCGCGGTGTGGGGATGACTGGAGGATGACCTGACTGCAGGTGTAAGGGTGGTTCTTGCAGACACGTGGGACTCGGTCTGTGTGAATTTTCAGTCCCCTGCAGCTGCGGTGTCAGTGGCAGCTGCCCTCACACAGGCCATCTGCCACCGCAGCGGCTTCCTCCTCTCCCTGAGACACCTCTCACTGGCAGTCGTTTTATTGAGGCAGAGCTGGACCTGGCAGATTTACAGCAGGAGCTGGGTGGTCTGAGCAGGGCTTTCGCTGACCTACCAAAAACGCAAGTAGCGACTGAGAGAAGCAGCAGATCAGATGGTTCATGTGACCCTGTGAATGAATTCCAGAGGCGGCACATCCAGGTGTACAGGCGCCTTCAGTTCTCACATCTAACAACGATAGCTTTGGCTGTTCCTCTGAAAACACGGCAGGTCCTGCTCTCCCTTTCCCTTCTCCTCCATCTGTCTCTGTCCCTCTTGCCCCCCCCCCCCAGCCCTGTCCTCTTGCTCCCCGGCTTCAAAGACCTTACTGCTCATGTAGACAGCAGTTCCTCTGGGCCCAATGAACTTCCCAACACCCCCATCACCTCCACTTTTGGGGTAAATACAGGTCAGAAGCTGCTGCTGTCTCCTTCTGTCAACAGCAGAGTCTCACCTGCACACACAAAAACATACACATACACACACGTACAGAAATAAACTCAAATCCCAGGCTCCCATATTCATGGGGACACCTGGTCATGCGACCTGGAAGCTGTTAGCTGCTGGACAGGGGAGTGTGTGATAGTTGAAACAAAGCCCTGTCAAAGGGGGGGGTGGGGGGGTCACAGCTCCATGACTCTGCTAATCTGCAATGTGTCACTCTACATGACCCCATTATTATTATTATTATTATTATTATTATTATTATTATTATTATTATAGTCATAAAATTATCTGCTTACACTGGTTTACTCACTATTACAGCTGGGTAATTTTTACCGTACCAGGCAAGTGCAGCTGGTGGGGCGACTCGACTGAGAGGTGGCAGCTGTAACTACTGCGCCACCTGCTGGCCTGTTATAAATATTGGGCGTGCGTGTCTTAGGTAAAACTTAATCGGAAAAATATGCAAGCTCCTGATATGTCTTTATGTGCCAGTCCCACCAGGCCTCACCTTTTTCAAGACCAAACTATGAAGTAGTTTCAGCATCTTTCACTGACTTATACTGTCTGCTCCACAGCGCCACCTTGTGACAAGTCAGAGGAGGAGCTGCAGATCGCCAGCATTCTGAGTTGTTATTATACAGTAAATAGCTGCAACAGTATAAGCGATTGGGAAAAACTGAATTTTCAGTAAAAAACATCTGACATGAGTAAACTAGTTTTACTGCCATCGTGAATGTTAGAAGAATTGTGTTAAAACAGCGCTGAGTGTGTTACTGGGGTCACCACCATACAGCAGTGGTACCCAGATCCCACCTTTCTGGACTCCTGTTTTACCACCAACACACAGCGAACTAGATGGTCACAAACCTTCTGAACACGGATCTACACGGATGAACACAGCTGGATCAGATGCACCACTGCAAACACGAAGCAGACACGGAATGGAAACTTTTTGGAAGTCTGAGCAGATCTAAAAACTGGTTGTTAAGACCAGTGTGCAGCAGCGGGAAAAAAGCCTCGTGGTGTTTGTGTCAAACTGCCTCTTCACAGAGCAACAGCTGTACACAAGTACACTGGCCAACAAAGCATACAAAATGCAGGTTCCTTCCCATATTCAGTCAGCAAATCAGTCAGTGAAACATAATGAACAGGAAAATGAAACTCTATCTTTCTGGAACTTGCTTTCCTGAGTTCATGAAATTCCAAAGCAATTCATATCATTCACACCAATCTGTTATACAACAGATATACAACATTCCAAGTTTGCTCACTAGTTTTTGTGGATCTGCATGGTGAAAATATCCAAAACTTTAATCAACCACCAATTAGGATCACTGTTTTGTTTGCATTTTAACCAACCGTATCATTCTGGACCTAAATAATTTAGATTTTCAAGCACTGAAAGCCCATAAATTTTTTGTTTTCATTTTGAAATCAGGCCGGTATGTTTCAGATGCAGTATGGGTCATTTCATTTAACAGGACACACAGACACCCTGCTAACATTTCATTTATACTCAGAAGATGGTTTCCTAGGAGGAATTCATTTCTTCTTTCGACCACATTTGACCCACAGATTTTCTTCACTCATTTCAGACCAGTCATGGAGTAACAACATGCGTTCCCGCATAGTTCTCGCACCAATTGAATGTAATGTGTGTCATACTGGTCCTTCTCACCCCCTCGTGCTCAGGTTAGGCCTGTGGGGAGAAGGAGCCCCAGGGGTCAGGGGACCGATGGAAGCCTCTCTCAGTAGCCTCACCTGGTCCTCGTTCTCCTCCTGTCTTGTGGTTCCTGTGCTGTCACTTGCGAAAATGACCCTGAAAATGGCCTTGGGCACCTGGATGGAGAGAAAAACTTACATCAGATTTGAAGGTGTTGAACATCATCTCTGCTCTAAACAGCCTTATAGTTGCTGTAGGTCACATTCTACTGATGCTAACAGGTTTTTTTAAACAGGATCTACAAAACCCTTGTGGCCTGATGACCTGCCTTTGCCTTGATGTCCTCAACACCTACAGAGAACGTGCTTAGCTTGGATTGTGCACTTTTTTCTCCAGGTCAGCAAAGTGTGTTTCAAATTCCAGTCACCCTGCAGTACCCTTTTAGGGGTGAACAGCTGGTCCACTGTTCCATGGTCAGAAGAATCAGGACAGGAATCTGGGGCTCAGCAGGTCACCAGACCCTGACATAAACTGAGACGCATGATCCCATGATGGTTAGATGGTCCCACCTTCCACACAACACCAGCTTGATGCAGTCAAAAGTTTGAGCACATGAGGCCAGAACACGCTAAACAAATGCTTTGTGTTTGTGAAGTTTTTACTAAAGCAAATGTTGGCAATTTGTGGAATCAAAAATTTAGAGAAAATTTTAAGTTTATTTTATTTTCAAGGACACCACCCTTTCCTCACAAAACAAGGCTGTTATTTAGCAAAAAAAAACCATGAATAAACACAGAAAATCATCAACCACTTTTCCACGGCTTGTGGCAGAAGAAACATTCTGGTGATCCTGAACCCTCTGGATCCTCCCAGCTTTGCCCTATGTGATTTTTTTTCTCTTCCAAAACAAAATAAATGTGAATCTTTGGTATTAATTGAAATATCAGGATACGCACATTTTAAGGTTCTGTTTTATAGATCCTTTTAAGTTGTGCTGTAGTTTCAAAATACCAAAGTTTTATTTTTGGAAGGAAAATGTAATGAAGGTCATTTCTCAGTATATTTTAATTTAATAATGGCAAACAAAGCAAAGGAAAAAAACGCGAATCTTCTAATCAGAATCATAAATAGCTGTTTCTTATTTATCTTTGTAATTGTATTGTACACATCCATGAAAATATGTAGGGGTTAACTTGAAATGCTGAAAAGACAGTAAAAATGCAGTAAAAAAAGGTAAGATGGGAGTTCTCCTCCTCAGCTGGTCAGTATCCTCAGGTGTGTGTTTTATTACTATAACAGCAGTAAGTGTGTGTCCCCAAGAGCATCATCCAAATCTAGAGAAAAACACACAATGGTCAAGTGCTGGAAAATGTCAATGTTGAAAGAAAACATGCAACACACATGTAGAAGGGGTGAAAGAAAGCTGGTGGAATGTCCTCCCAGTCATGTGATGGAGGGAAACGCGCATGAGAACACGTGTGCCTCTAAGTTGTGTGTGGCAGCCAAGAGACTGCATGCCAACAATGGATGTGTTGTTCTGAGTGCAACAGAGGTGCCGGAGCCATGAAACTGGGGGGGGGGGGGGGGGGGG
>UFQX01001378.1:153650-174177 GCA_900497675.1 Arapaima gigas | reverse complement strand
GGGGGGGGGGGGGGGGGGGGGCAGGGCATAGTCCAGGGAAAATGAAAAAAAGAAAACATTAAGAATGCAGCACCCTGTGGGCGGGGAGGGGGGGGGTGACAGAGCACGTGGTTGAAACACCACAGAGATGCAAGGAGAATGAGGATTATGACAGCACTGATAACTGAGTGGAGACGTGCAATTCCAAGTACACTATATACACGAGTGCCATAATGCAATGGCCTTAAACAGCCTACTGGCATAAAATTATTACTTAAATAAAAATGTTAAAACTTTTTGATCACACCTCATTCATAACTGTCATTTTCCTGGCACAGCTGACATTTCGTGCCAGTGACCTGGGTACGGTGAGTTAAAGGCAGTTTTGCATATTACAGGTTTCAGTTATTAAAGGAATTCATACTTCAGGCGTAAATTATAATAACAGTTATTATAAGAACCAGCTTCTCCACTAGTTCACTGCTCCACCTCAGGGGCTGTTGCTGCCGTTCAGGAAAGGGTGACTCGGGGAGTCTGGCTAGCAGCTGCAGTTCGAGGTCCACACAACCCAGGACCTGTGACTCAGCACCTGTGACTCAGCAGCCCAAGGTCCACCTGGGCCACCTGTCTCACTTAAGTGATGCCCTGCAAAAGAGAGCAGAATACCTGCTCATTGTCCACCTGCTCCTCCTCGGCACCATTGAGGCAGCGTTTCGCACGGCAGCGATGCATCTCTCAAGGTTTTTGTGACAAGTTCTATTGATTCCTCTTGGTGACGCAGGTTTCCGGACATCACGGGAGCAGTGCTGTAAAACATTAACTCAGTGTAAATCCCCCACGCCATTTACTACTCCTCACAGCCCCAACATGCAGCAGAACATTGCTGTCGTCTCTTCACATTGCGTGACATTTTGAGAGTTTTGTTTGCTTTTCTTTTTTAATATTTATATTTGTAGTTGGAACATACAATGTAAACACTTTCTATTTAATGTTTTGGCGCTTCTTCGTGAACGGTGGGTGTCCTTATTGACTCCCCACAGGGAATGTGCCACAACAGGAAAGGCCAGGATTAGGACAGGTGTGCACAGCTGTGTGAGTCTGCGCCTGCGGGGACTGCTCCTGTGGGAGCTGGCTTGTGGTCTTACTGCAAACAGGACCGCGTCAATGGGAACGTGCACACTGCCCCTCTGCCACGGACCCCACGTTCAGCGCTAGCTTATGGATTTAAGGAGTGAGTATAAAAGCTACCTTCCTCTCTTGCGTGCATTAGTGTAAAACCTTGTAAATGACTGACACAGCTACTTGTAAGGACGTCATTTAAACGCAGCAGAGGTATGGAAGCGTCTGGGATGTGTGCACCCCTGGAGCTGTAAACACACTGACATGTTTCGGCACAGGTGTGTCTTTGTGGTGGCTTGTATTTTCGAGGCAGAGATGGAACTATGTGAAACAGTAGCCGCTTGGTGCCTTAGGGTACTCTGGAGCAGAGACTGAAATGCTGAGGTTTGAGTCCTGGTTGATGCTCTTCTTAAATGCTCCAGGACATCCTGAAGGGCTTCTGTGAAAATATGCAGCGGTTCAAACTTTAGGCTGTAGAAGCTGTAGTATGAAAGCGTTCAGTGAATGGTAAAAGCACTTGGCTGTCGGCAGCCTGGTCTGCATGGACTGTTTTACGGCAGCCATGTGCTCTGTAATGCACTTGCTGCTAAAACAAAATGAGCACCGGTGTTGCATTCGCTCGACTGAGATTAGGTTCTCAAGTCCACCACACAGATCTCAGCCTTGTTGGGGTGTGCGGGTCTTGAGCGCTGTGCTGTCAGAGCTGTGCTCTCTGGAGGTTTGTGGACGGTGGCTGTTTGAGCTGGTTGAAAGTGTGGAGCTGGATACAATGAGATCCAACTAACAGGTTCCCATATCACCAGAACTGGAGTAGCTGGATCCATCCCTTGAGCAAGAACTTGGGATGGAGTTCAATGGCAAGCACCTAGTGGCCCAGGTAGCCCAGTTGGGCTTAAGCTCAAAAAGCTGATTCATGAGCTCCTAACTTGCAAAGTGAAGTAGGTGGTCAAGTCCAATTTCTGTTGGATGACAGCCAGTAATGGGACAGATCTTGATGGATCAGAGCAATGCAGCAGACACTGGGATATGAAATGTGACCACATTGGTAAGGAAGGAGATGGTGTTCATGGAGAAAGTAGAAAGACCAAATATGTTGGGTTTCTAAGACCTTGAAACCAGACATCTTGATCACTGGCTCCTTCACTAGGTTTGGCCCAGGTGGAACACCACTGATAGAGTTCAGAATTTGTCCCAGTGGGTGAGCTGCCTCGCTGAGGCTGTAGGTCACATTGGGTGATACTCAGCATATATGGATTTGAATGTCAGGTTGCATGTCTTTCTAGAAACACTGGATACTGACAGTAGAGATGCTCCACCTCTCAGGCTGAGCTTTATTCTGGCAGTCAGAAAACTGCTTAACAGTAGGGCTGCAGTGGTGGATGAAATTTGTTTAGAAGTATTGAGTGCTCTGGATGCTACTGGGAACTCTTGTCTCAGATGCCTCTTCAGTATATCATGCAAGATTGGTCCAGGACCTCTGCAGTAGCAGAGAGGGATGTTGGAGGTTGTGCAGGGAATCAGAGGAGGCTTTTTATCTCTTGAGGGATCATGCTAACCTGCCTTCCCACAAACATCTATGCCATGGTGCTAGAAAGGAGGCTATGGCAGGCTGGAAAACCTTAGTGTCAGAAGGAACAATGTGAATTTTGTTTTGGTCTCTACAACTTGTTGAAAGATCCTGGAAGGGTTGTGGGAATTTTCAGATCCACATTACATGATCACAAAGCCAGCCTACCAGGCTTCCTGGTATATTCTTTGGAGGTGCAGCAGGAGTATGGGGTACCAAAGGGTGCACAGCACAACAACCCTAATAGTGAAGAGAGGACTGAGTTCTCAGACAGATATTGCAATTTACCACGTTTTACATCCTAACCCTCACATTTAATCACAAGCTCTGGGTCGTAATTGAGCAAAACACGACTGAGGGAGCAACTCGTGTTCTTTCACAGCATGAAAAAGAGGTGCTAGGAGCTGAGTTGCTCATTTTCAGATTAAGAGGTTCTATTGAAAGTGGTCTGATCATCTAGTTAGAATTCATGATAGGGACCCCTTGTAGAAGGTTTATCAAACATGGACCACTGGGAGAAGATCCTGAGGCAGACATTGGACATGAAGGTGAGATTATGTCTCTACCCTAACCTGGAAATACTTGGAGGTCCCCCAGAAGGAAGACTGTTGCGGAGGAAAGGGAAGTATGGCATGTTCTGCTCAGACTGTTGATACCATGATCTTCACAAGGATATTCAATTTGAAAACAAGTAGACGGTGCAATATAATTGAGTGACCTCCCAAAATACATATTTTAGAAATTGGACATCTGTGACACAGAATAAATCACAACTGAAGATCAGTGTTCAAAGTGTTGAAATACTGTGTTGAACAGTAACCTTTCTGCTCTACACCAAAACATTTGTAAAATCGCATGGTGTTCAATGATCTTGCTTCTCCTAGGCCATCTGCTCCTGCTGCTCTGCATGGCTGCGTCTGAGGTACAGGACACTTGGGCCAGACCAATCGACTTTGTGTGCGATGATAATGCCAGGAGAGAGATGAACAAAGTGAAGGAGCTAGAGGCAGCTATGGTGAGGTACACCCTATACAAATGCACGTCTGATCTTGAAACTGACCTTGGTCTCTGGGGGCTTCCTTGCAGGCTCGTGAGAAGCCCACTCTGTCTCAGTGTCTTTCCATCTCACCCACAGGGTGCATGCGGCGGATCGGCCGTCCTCCCTATCCCTATTCGGCTGCCCTGCGTGAAGATACACAAGGGATCTTGGGAAATAAAAACAGTGAGTGCCTCAATTAGAAACACTCAGGCATGCAGTCACACACGTATCTGCTCAGTGCAGAACCATACAAGTTACACCTCCCAATTAGCCCGTGCTAATCAGTACCTGAAAACAGACCAAAAATTAAAAAAAACAGATGTTATTTCTTATTCCATTGTTTCTCATTGTCTAATTCTCCAATTTGTTCCAAGCATGCCCTAAGTTCAGCCCAAAATCAACCCAAAAGATGCTTAATATCGTTACGAAAAAGTGTTGTAACATATTAAAACAGAAAGAAAAGTATTATATTCAGAAGCTTTTAGGCAGCTCACTGCGTGGGAGCTTACAGGACTCTGGGAAGAAAGGATGGATGAAGCTTATGAAAAAAGATATGAAAAGATGGTGGTGCAGTGCTGCTCAAAAGGCTGGAGGAAAGGTGTGTGTCCACTGATGTAGCTGCAGGGGCTGCTGGGAAGTCTTTGTACAGGGCCTGTAGCATGTTGGGCATCAGAGGAGGACGCTGAAAGTTGTTACGGAGGATGGGGGCAACTAGAGTGCCTTCAGAAAGTATTCTCTCTCTGCTGTGTTGCAGTCAAATTATACCATCTTTAGATGGGATTTTTTTCATTCCTGTGGACGTAGCTTTAAATTAAGTGTTCAGATGCATTCAGATTTGTATTAAAAGTAAAAAGCTGAATATAAATTGGTGCAGTAAATATCATTATGAGGTCTCACAGCTAAAACAGCAGATCAGATCAGTCCTGCTGTCATGAAGACCAAGGAACTGCTCGTGGCACTTTCAGATGAAACTGTTAGAAAGGAAACAGCTGGAAAAGGTTATAAAAAGGCAATTATAGCTTGGAACCTTGCAAGGAGCACCAAGAACCTCACCGTAAGATAGAATAGAAAAAAACACGGTACAATCCAGACACTACCAAGATCATGCTGTCCTACCATGTTGAGCAACTGGACAAGACAGGCAATTGGCAGAGGTGACCAAGAAGCCAGATACAACACTGGTAGAGCTGGAAGAAACTGTCCAGAAGTCACACCTGGAGTTTTCTGGAAGCCATGTGACAAACCCAAACCCTCTTGGAAGAACAATTTGTGGTCTGATGAGACTAACATTGAGCTCTTTGGTCTGAAAGCAAAAACGCTACATTTGGCACCAGGTAAAACAATCCCTACTATCAAGCGTGGCAGCGGCAGCATCATGCTCTGGGGCTGCCTTTCCGCAGGAGAAACTGGAAAGCTTGATATTGTCAAGAGCAACATGGATCGAGTCAAACGCAGGCAAATCTTTGAGGAGAACCTGTTTCAATCGGCCAGAGATCTGCGTTTCGGGCAAAGATTCATTTTCCAGCAGGATTGGCTTGAAAAAAGGTTAGTATTCAGAAATGACGCAGGCAGAACCCAGACTTGAATCCAATCGAATATCTGTGGAATGACCCAAGAATTGCTGTCCCCTAGCTCTCCCCATTTAGTCTCAGCTGCAGCAAATTTGAATTGAAGAACAGACAAAAGTGTGATCATCTAAATGTGGAAAGATCATAGACACACCCAAGAACATTCACAGTTGTAACTGCTGCTAAAGGACAATGTACAGAGTATTGACTTGGGTGGGATGTGAATACGTTTGTAAATGAGAAATGTAAGTCTTTCATTCTGGTGAAAAGAATGTTCTTGGAAAAAAAAGTATTTTCATTCACAAATGTGTTGAGTGTACAGTGTCAGTGAAGAAAGAAAAATTATTTCGATTCATTAAAATTTGGAGATGTAACAGGAACAAAATGTGAAACAAATCAATGGGTTGGATACTTTGTGGAGGCACTGTAGATGGGTGTGGATCAGGAGTGGTGAGCCAAGGTTACATGGTAGAGCTGCCTGGACTCAGGCCAGGCTCTGATCAACCCTGCTTGGGTTGCCTGGGTAAGGGTGTTTGAAAAATCCAAAGCACTTCATAACACCAGGATACATCACTGATGATGTGCCTGTGTGCATTGCAATAATGTCATATAAAAAAATTAATTTGTATAAATAAATATATTCATATGTGAATATGCAGGGAGCATAGAGTAGCCAGACTGTTCCCACAATGCAGCGTGTCCCTCCCACAGCTGCTTCAAGCAATTTTCACATGTGGTTTCAGTTTATCATCCCAAACTGAATGGTGGACAGGATGAATGACAATCTGGCTACGCGGAGGCTGAATAACTGAGGATGAGTGTGTCGGCGATGAGAGAAACAGTTAAAACAGATTTGAGCAGAGGATGCTTGTCCACGTGACGTGAGTTGTAAACCAGACCACTTTCAGAAAATCACGACAGGCTGAGAGTAACCAAGAGCCATAGACAGGAGAACTGTTCTGATGCTGTCTAACCCACCCATTTTTTGTCCACTTGTCTGTCCACTGAGCCATTTGTTTGTCTAACTGGTCCCCAGCTGCAGGTGAAGAGGGCTGACATCTCTGCAGCTCTGAAGATGCTAAGTGAGACTGTGAGGGAGGCGAGAGGCCATTCCCTGTCTGCGTGTCAGTCTGTCCTACTGGATCAGCTGGACAAGAGTGTGACCAACCACCTGCTCATAGTGACACACCTGCTGCTCCCGGGGACAGGTGCACAGGTAAAGGCCAGTTCCATCTTTCACAGGTGCACAGAGCCATATGACACGTCAAGTGCAGAGGTTGTGTCGGATACTGACCCTTTCATTCTCGGCGTACAGGGAGAAGCGGAGCATCTGGGCTCGACATGCTACAGCCGTGACAGCCAGGATCTGCAGGACGTTCTGCAGCTGTACAGCAGACTGCTCAGAGGCAAACTGGAGTGGCTAATTGGGGACCTTGCTGACAGCTGCCACAGGGACAGGTGACTTCCCTTAGATTAGGCTGGCTGTGTCCTGAGAAGGTCCAAGCACCCGAGGTGGTCCACGCTGTCTCAGGGTACTGATTCCCAAGTACTTCCAACATGCAAGCTGCCCAACTTGGACATGAAGAAAAGATGCTGTCTGCTGATCGCTACCTAGACTGCTGGGACACTGAAGGATTGGGCAGAAAACATAAAACACAGACAGCATGGCATATATCCACATGATAGTTCTATATTTTCATATAGACGTACAGACCAGCATGTATTTATTTATTAGCAATAATAAAAGACAAACTATATAGAATGAGGTACCTAAACAGCCTGTGAGGGTGAGCTGGACAGAAACGAGTGGCATGGGGAGTAGCCGGGGCACATGCCAACAGGGGGCTGCTGGTTCAGCGTCTGCATCACAAGATGGAGCCGAAGACCCCCAGCAGCTCTGCTCTGCGGAAAAAACCAGTGTTGTTTCTGATCCTCTTGACTCATTTAATTACCACTTTAATTTTGGCAAAGTTTTGCTGTTAAAATTACTGTGTGGCAACATTTTACACAAATTTTACAGTAATCTTTTTGTTAGCGACTGTATCTGCACTTTAAGAAAACAAATATATTTTTTTATCTCAATCTAAAGAAATCTGTTCACACCTGGAGTTATTTTAGAACACTTTTATTAAAGGGTGGTCTTCACCACATTCAAGGAGCAACTTTTGCAATGAGAGACAGTCAAAGTGATCTGTTAAGCGGCACCGAGTCGATGTCAACTCAGTTGTCCACAGGTATGGTGTCTCCGGAAAGTTCTGTCCTCCATTTGTGTCCTTAGCATTCAAAGGGAGTGTCCACTGTTGCTGTGATTGAGTTCGTCTGTCTGCTTGTCCTCTTCTCCGTTTTCCAATCACCACCTTCTTTTTGACAGAATCTGATCTTCTTACAATGCATTCAACATTTGCAGCAGTTCTGCATGATCCAAGATCCAACTGCTTCCCTTTCTGTCCACGATGTTTTCAAAAGTCTCCTGCAGCTCCACCGTTGACAGGAATCCATGTTTTTGCTGCCTTGCTTCTTCAATGTTCAGCTTTCACGTCTATATAGTTCACAGAAAATACAACTGACTGACCATTGTTCTTGCAGGTCCATCAGCCCACTGGAGGATCTTTTCCAGATCTTTCAGTGATGTTCTGCCAACTGTTGGTCGCCTGCTGTTGACGAATGATCCCGGGATGCAAAAAGTGCTGAATGGACATCAACACTAAAGTCTGCTGCTCTGTCAGTTGGTCATCGTGTTCGTTTTCTTCAGTTTCAGTCATGGCTCTATTTTTTGCTCTCCTCTTCCAAGTCTTACCTTCCTTTGTTGCATGCCGTCGCCGGCATATCGCACATTGTTGACGTTCCTTGCCCTAATTTTGCCTCGGAATTTGTTTTTTTTTTTTATTTAACCACTTTTAAACGGTTTAACCAGCGCGCTGGCCGCCTGTCCGCCTGTCCGCAGAAGCAGCAGCGATCTTTCGCGCGAGTCTGACACGTCCGCGCGTGCCACCGCTTCCCGCCGTCCCGCCCCGGTGGGACCGGGCTCGCGGCCTCGCTACTCGTGGAGCCCATTGGATGGCGGGCTTCAGTCACCTGACGAGCCCCCGGGGGCCCTCCCACGTGAGGCGTCACATGACCGCTCGGTCTCGCGGAGAAAGTTGGCGGCTCTTCTGTGCTGAAGCGTTTGCAGCCGCTCCCGGTTTCGTCTGAAGCGCCTCCGGTCTCTCCCGGTCACCCGCTCGCTCTCCACCGCCATGACGGAGCGGACGCCGCTGCTCCACTACCGCCTGTCGGCCAGCCTCACGGAGCCCGAACAGCGGGCGGCACTGGAGCGCTCCCCTGCGGCGGTCGGTCGGAAGAACCCCGAGAACCGCCCGCACAAACTGTCCACCTTCTTCGGCGTGGTGGTGCCGACGCTGCTGTCCATGTTCAGCGTGGTGGTTTTCCTCCGCATCGGTGAGTGCGAACGTTGTGCGAATCTGTGGATTCTGTCGGTGGAGCGGCGACAGTGACGCTTCCGAGTGAAAGGATTCACTCCTCGTAACCTGAATGGAGTTAAAACGCAGATTTATACAGCACTTGTGTAAATATCCCCACTCGTGAAAACTGTACTGAGGTTCGGGCCGCGGTGGTTTGGCCGTCGCCTTTGAAATACAAAGATCCGGGTTCAGATCCCACCCTCTCCTGTAGTTCCCTCGAACAACATACTTGTACGGAACGGATACAGTAAAAAGTACCCTGCTGTATGAACAGGTAAATTAGGGCAGGCAGATTACAGGCGGTTTGGAGAAAAGCACCTGATAGATAAGATAAATATAAAAGTTGCTCATGAGGAGTGAAGTCTGTGAGAGAGAGAGCTGGCAGACCACGCCTGTTCTCCAGCCCTCATTAATATTAATCACTCCCACATGACCCGGTCAATGATAACCAGAAGTTAACAACTCATTTGCCACCAGCTGTCTGTCTATCCTTTCCTGGTTCCATTCAGGTTCCAGAAACACACCCTCAGAGCTGAGACCTTTGCCAGGGCCCCCCTCCTGTCCCCCAAGGGGAAATTTGCCCTAATGTTGGACAGTGACCACATGCACAGGCAGGTCGGAGAACACCGACTGGACACGATCTCGACTCCTTTGGGCCCGCCTTCCTGTCACTGGGGAGACGCAGGGTCTGGAAACTTGTGCACCTGAGAAAGGACCCTTTCAAAAGTTCTCCATCGCAATCCTGGCCCTTTAACTGCAGGTTCCTGACTCATGTTTAAAATCCTCTTGTATGAACTGTAATCGTATATGAGCATCTAACATGCCTGAAGGGTATGTCGCACAACTGGGCTTTGTTTCACTTTTTTTTTAAACTAATTTCGTACGTAAAAAAAAAATTAATACAAGTACAAAACATTTTCATGCCTCGCTATTTTGATTTAATTTCTATACCTATCGACTTTCCCTTGTTCTTTCCAGGATCACCAGAACACTTAATCGCTGGCTGGCTGTTGTATATCAAAAGTAACTTAAAGGGAATCGCAAACAAAAAGTTTAGTAAACAAAACGCAATAAAATGAGCTCAATGTACATTTTATGGATAAAGCGTTTGATGATGCAGTCATTGTGGTCTGGAGGAGCAGGATATTTAGGTGACGCTGGGCTACGGTGCCAAAATGTCTGCTGTCCAAGTTTGTCAAATTAGGTGACAGTGACCAGAGGTGACAGTGAGAGATTGTCCAATGAGGCTTCTAATACGGTCAGTAAAGAGACGAACAATTTCCTGCAACAAGGCAGAGAGGTTCCCATTCATCAATAAAAACCTTCTCGTCCATCTTTTTTTTTTTTTTTTTTTTTAAAGATCCACTTCAAGGAAAAGATGCTAAGTGGTAATTGTCATGTAATTTTACCCATTTTTCAATTTTAATCATTTCCACTGTGAGTACTTATTAGACCGCATTGTTCCTCTATTTTATAAATGCATGTATCAGCATCTCATATTGTGAATCTCTAATTGTAAGTGTGTTTGTAAAGATGGTCCCGGCGTGGCGCGGGTTTAACTCGCCTCGTCTCCTGGTCTATGCAGGGTTTGTCGTGGGACAGAGTGGTCTGTACCAAACCTTCGGGATGCTCCTCGTCGCCTACTTCATCATCTGCATGACAGTGCTGTCGGTGTGCGCCATCTCCACCAACGGGGCGTTGGACGCGGGAGGAGCCTACTGTATCCTACCTGGCCTTCCCCACCCTGCTGTCCCCCCTTTTGCTGTGTTCTACTCTTCTCACCTTCCATCTTCCACCTGTCTTTCTCCCCCTCCTGTATCCCTTCACCCTTCTTGCCCACTTTACTCCATATGTCCCACCTTGACTGTGTCCTCCTACCAGACATGATTAGTCGAGCCCTGGGCCCAGAGTTTGGGGGCAGCATTGGGATCATGTTCTTCTTTGCCAACGTGTGCGGCAGTGCCCTCTACGTGCTGGGCCTGGTCGAGGCAATCTTGTCCACCTTTGGAGTGACAGAAGGTACAGTACATGTATGGAATGGAGCTGGGTGTTGTCCTGTCTCCCCCCTGGTGTTGTGTCTCTAACCACCCCCCCTCCACAGATCTGCCGAGCTCTCAGAACAGCCAGCACGTCCTTCCAGGGGGTTACTGGTGGTCACTGCTGTACGCCACCGGGATCCTGCTCATCTGTCTGCTTGTGTGCCTCGTGGGGGCGCACATCTACGCCAGGGCCACCTTTCTCATCTTTCTCATTGTCATTGTGGTCCTGGGCACCATCTTCATCAGCTTCTTTGCCGTGACACCCAAGTCGATACCTCTGCCCGTACTCAACGCTTCTGTCCCGACCAGCGCCAACTTCACAGGATTCAAACTGGAAACGCTGCTGGGCAACCTGGATGGTATGTATGTGTGTGACAGCGTTTTGGTCAATGTGTTAAGTTGCCTTCAAGACCTCATGTCCTCTGTTTTGGGGCCCCAGCTGGGTACTCCATGGATTACACAACAGGAACCATGATGACCTTCGCCACGGTGTTTGCCGTCATGTTCAACGGCTGCACGGGCATCATGGCCGGGTCGAACATGTCAGGTGAGGGGGTGGGGTGGGAGGAGGGTTCAGGGCAGAGAGGGCAGATATGATCAGACAGTCTCTAATGTCTGCATCTCCTGGATGTTTCTGCTGCAGGAGACCTGAAGAACCCCAGCTACTCCATCCCTCGAGGCACCATCACTGCTGTCATCTTCACCTTCATCACCTACAACATGCTCAGCCTGTTGGTGGCCTGTACCTGTGAGCGGTGAGTGTCCCCGTCACTGCTGTGCTGTGGGCCGTAAGGTAAAATCCCACGTAAAACACTGATGTGCGGCCTGGCACCAACCTGGACTCCTGTTGGTTTTGGACATCTATTTTTCATGAGGTGCAGGTCTTGATGGCAGCTGCTTGTCCTGCTGTTTTGACCTTCAGATGTTGAATTGCTTCGAAGTTGTTACCCCTCCGGGCTGTGTGTCCTCCTGACTCGGAGTTTTCTGTGTTTTTTCATTTTAACGTCATTGTTGTCAATATGCTAAGGATTAATTCTGTCTGGTGTATTCCCCCCCACCAACCCGCCCGGGTGTTTATAATTTAATATCATGTTTCTGTTGAATGTGCTGCTGCAGTCAAGTCCTGGGCTCTCCAGCAGGTACTTGCTGCTAGCCACGTGTTTGGGGGTTTCCAGCCCTGCCTGCGGTTAGAGGAAGCACGGAGTTTCTTGTCTGCTACACAGCTGGAGCAACGATGCACCCTTTGTGGGTAGCGCCAGATTCAGGAACTCTCATTGGCCTGTTTTGGTTTCAGATCTCCATTTGTGTACTGTGTGCGGTCACGTGCCACACGGTTTGCTTCTGTGGCTGGTCTGAGTGCTGATGCATCTCTGCTCCGGCTCTGAGACACCTGCATACAGTAACTGCCAAACACAGGAACTGTGGCCCACGATGATGCCATCTGGGATTCATTTGAAGATGTTTAGTTGGTCTCTGTGGTTCTGTCTTGTTGGGAAACCTGTCGTTCAAAGATTATTGCGAACCACATGAAAGTTCTGGTTGTTGGGATCAAAACCTTCAAGTCTGAATCCCGTGAGCTTAGACTGGTCCATTTGCATGGTTGTTCAGTGATGGACAGCCTGGTGCCCCGAGTGCCAGTGAGGAGCTCCAGTTCTCTGGTGAACATCCACAAGGGAGCCAAAAACCAGCATTCAGGAAGTTTTGTTTCTCCAGAGTTCTGTTGGTGATTCTTGGCCATCAGTTGACATTTTAGGAACAAGTTAGTGCTTTTGTGCAGAAACCCTTTGGGAAGTTCCACGGAGAACTGTGACTGGCTGGAATCTGGGTGTGATGGTGTGTGAGAAGCACCTGTGGGGTCGATCAGGTCCCTCGACTGCAGTCATTTCTCAAGCCCTTGTTGGTTGTCTGATTGGACAAAGTCATGATGAAGACTAACTGCAGGCTTAGTCTCCTTAGGGGGAAAAAAAACAGTTTAAATCTGATAGAATAAGATGTATTCATGGCTGGATCTGGTCCTATGCAACTGGTGCTGATTTTGTTCACCTGAAGACTCTCAGTTGGGATACAGATGCACTGTTCACCACCAGATGGCAGTACACAGTAAGAGGTGTCTGGTGCTGTACAGGATTTGCAAAAGTTAACTATTTAACCAGCAACTTGTCACGTTGTTACCTGTCACTCATGATTACAGAGTTGAGTCTTAAAATGTGGTTTCAAACCTTTAGTGAGGCAGTTTAATCATAAGAAAAACGAGTACTAGTTTAGGCTTTGGGAGTGAACCAATTCAAACATGTGGTGGAGTGGCAGGAAAGTGCAGGATTCAACTACAACTGCAGCAGAACATCAGTGAAGGGTTTGAAGCAGGAGGACAGAACTCTGTGTCACAGCCCTTTGCTCCCCCAAACACCCCCGAAGTAGCAATGTTCATCTTTCGCCTGGAGTCTGCTGTATCTGAAGCGCAGTTGCTCTCCTCTCTTGCCCTTGGCCAGCTGCAGTCTGACCAGGCCACTGGGGGGCACTAGAGTTCTGCTCTGGGCTCCATGTGTTGCGGTCAGTCTTGGACGTGTTTTCCCTGGGGGAGTAAGTGTGTGTGTTTGGTTTTAGACACACTCCTGGAGCTCTCAGTAATCTGCATATGCTGCTGGACTGTGGGTATCGGAGTGGAGGTAATTATGTTAATTATGATCTTCAGCTTGTGCTGTCGCTCTGGTTTGTTCTGCAGCCGGGTGACTGAGAGATCTGATGTACAGGAATCTGTCTGGCTGCTCTCCTTTCTTTGTCCAACCTCACCCCTCTCTCTCTCTCTCTCTCTCTCTCTCTCTCTCTCTCTCTCTCTCTCTCTCTCTCATTTGTCTGTGGGTGGGGTGGGGTAGGCCTGTCTGGAGAGAGCTCCACTGGGCTTGTTAGATATTGATCCATTTAATAATCCCGCTGTATGCCTTACACTCCCCCCAGGGGAGCACTTAACTAAATACAAGATTCTCGCGCTCGGGGTGTGTGTGTGTGTGTGTGCGTGTGCGCATGCGCGCGTGCTCTTGCTCAAAGCCCTGCAGCCTTGCGTCAGGTTCCTGTGGACCAGAACTCTGCTGCTTTGTCCCCAGGGCCCCTGTCACGAGGATGGTCACTCAGCTGGTGGTCAGGGGTCGTAGTTTAGGGTCAGCAGGTTTATAGCTGTGTTCCTCAGGGTGTAATTATTTTACAAGAGTATAAGGAGGAAAGGGAGTAGCTAATAAGTGAATGATTTGGTGTTTCTAAACCCCTTGTTCTTTCTTTAATCCCCCCCATGCAAAAAAGGCATTTTAATCTCTCATAACTGTATTGTGTGCGTATTTATTTTTTAATTTATTTTTCATACTGGAGCTAATTTCAGGGAGGCAATCCAATCAGTGATTTGCATTATGGATTTTATGTGAGTGATCTGATTGCAATCGCTCTCTCTCTGAGACACACACACACACACACACACACACACACACACACACACACACACACACACACCAGCCCTGCAGTTGCCCCACTTGCCCGGCTCGGCTGCTGTTTGTCACTGAGGCTGGCATGGTTGCTTTGATGACCATTTTCCAGCATCACTGACCACTTGCCAGCACCAGGACTGCACACCTGCTGCCCCAGACCTTCCCCTCGTCGGCTGTCACTCACACCGATGCTCAGATGTCCTTTGTTTTTTCTGTTCTTCCTTTTACCCGTAAACGGTGTTGTGCAGTGGCCGGTGGCTCAACTCTGTTTGACGTCCTGCGTGTCTCTTGCCGTCTCTCTGCTCTGCACACACCCTCTAAGGTGAATGGCACTTTCTATTATCCTGGCCAGTGCTCAAACTCATCTCAAAGCTGTAGTTTTTTCTCTCTGTCTGCTTCTGTGGAATAATTGTGTGTTCAGATTATTGTATCGACCAAGCGGTACTTAATAGGTCTCTGATGATAAGTATTAAAACTGCTGGACCTGAAAGACTCGTGATGGGAGTCTTAATGGCCAGAGACTGCCGGAGCAGCTGAGTCGTGGACGAGTGACAGCAGAGGACCCAGTGCCGCGGTTCTGCTTCACGTGTTAAACTGCATCTTGCTTTGTCAGAAGTCTCCCTCTGTGGTCTTTGGATCCTGGTGTGGTTGGGATGGCCGTTAGTGCCGTAGAGGGGAAAGGCCCGTACGCCTCTCGCCCTCAGGTGGCTGGGAGAGGGAGCCACTCAGTTCACCAGACCTGACCAGAGCGAGCAGCCAGACTTGCTCCCACTCTGGAGCTCCTGACTCTGTTTTTAGGTGTGACTGTCTGTCCGTAGGCTGCTGCTGCAGAGGGATTACAGCTTCCTGCGTGACATCAACGTGTGGCACCCCTTTGTCACCATTGGGGTGTATTCCTCCACACTGTCAGCTGCCATGAGTAACCTTATTGGGGCGTCCCGCATCCTGTATGCTCTCGCCCGGGATGACCTGTTTGGTAAGTCCTGCACCGCGGGCTGATTGGTTTCATTGCGGACCCCCGCTGAGCCATACTGTTCCATTCAGTAAGAATGGCTCTTTTCCTGTGTCCCCCCCCCACCCCCTGCAGGTCGTGTGCTGACTCCTGCAAAGAAGACGTCTCGCGGTGGAAACCCCTGGGTGGCTGTCCTCATATCCTGGTTCCTGGTGCAGGTTAGACAAGAGGACACTCCAGAGAAACACAGACATCCAAAGTCTTGTCTCTTCCTTTTGGGAAACGGCTTCAACTGGATCTATGTTTTGGTCCCGATCTAAAGCTAGACATCCGGTCCAAACCTTTGATGCACTGACCTTCTACCCTGATGATGCCACAGTGTCCTGCAATTGCTGCACTTTATTTGCCAAGTAATGACACTTTAACACACACACTTCTGCCAGATTGACACGATTACACCCAGATTAGCTCCATTAGTGGCTGTTTCTAGGGCTGCATTTATTCGCATAAGGAACCATTAAACAGGAGAACCCCTCAAATTATCGTCTCACTCAATTTACACTCAAATGGAACGAGTGTGTGAGTGAGAGAGAGAGACATGCGTTTCGATGAAGTTGCAGGCGACTGGGGTGGGTCCTGCTGGGGTGTTTAGCTTCACTCTGCCTCTGCTGGCCACATGAGGGTAGTGAGGGAACACAGGGTATTTCTTAAAGGCAGCAGTGGATATAAATGCACCATCGCACTGCTTCTGCCCCCCGGTGACACACAGTCAAGCGGTTAAGAATGATTCTCCTGGCTGTTTCTCCCCTGCAGCTGGTGCTCTTCTCTGGCAAGCTGAACACCATTGCCAGCATCGTCACCATCTTCTTTCTGCTGGTCTACGCCGCTGTGGACCTTGCCTGCCTGGCGCTGGAGTGGGCGTCAGCCCCCAACTTCAGGTGCCGCCGCCGTTGTCCCTCCATCTCGCACTCTGCTCCTTGTTCCCCATTTGCTCCAGGCTAATGAGGAGTTGTTTTGTGCACCCAGTGGTGTCCTGTTCTCAGTTTGTTGTTGTTTGTCTGCCTTGTTGAATTTGCTTTTTTCCGCCTGTCTTTTGAGGCGAAAGGAATTAAAAGCTATTTAGCCATGTTGTCCTTTGAGAACTGCGCTGTAATTAGCATAACTAATTTAGCAGAAATATTTGCCTTTTCCTTAAATTTGGCTCATGCCGATGTTTTGCGTTGAATAATGATGCACAGTGACTTCAGTCAAGGCCCAGTTTTGTGTGTGTGTGTGTTGCTGGAATGTTCTGTCAATTCAGAGGTCAGCTGGAGTGTGACGGTGTGTGTCTGTGGGAGGAAAAAAGTGCGAGGTTTATTTCCCACAGCCTGTTCCACTGAGCGACAATAACAATAATGATAACGAAGCCTGAAATTCGGCTCTTCAGACTGTGTGAAACACGTCGCGGTAAAATGTGTCGGTTTCAGTGTGGGACTGTAGCTGGTGGGGAACCCAGTGCGACCCCCCCCCCCCCCCCCCACCCCNGTGGGACTTTATCTGGTGGGGAACCCAGTGCGCCCCCCCCCCCCCCCCCCAATCGCCTTAACTGTTCTCCAGCCGGGCAGCACACCTGTGGGGCCAGCGGGGAGCTGTCGGGAAACGTGACCGGCTCGCCTGGCGCTGCCCGCTGCCCTCACTCCACCAGTGGAAGTACTTTGGCACAATTTTCTGCTGATGTCAGCAAAGTGACATCAATGACAGGAGCGGGGTGGGCGGGGCTGCCGGTAACACACTGTCACCAGCCAGAGAGATTAGACACCCGGGTGCAGAGAGGGGGACCGAGAAGCTTTTAGCATAATTACATAGTGGGGGGGGGACACAACCGTCAGTAAAAATGCTCCATGAATCAAACAGAAAGCTTTAGGCGGGGGAGCAGTCATTATGGTATCGGTGTGTGGAGGTGAGGGAGGTGTTAACTGGCAGTCGACCACGGGGGGGTCCGTGTCGGCCGCAGTCGGAGCGGCTCTTTTGGCGGCTTTGCGGCGCGATTTGCCCAGCTGGGTGCGCTGATGGAGAAGACTCATTTAAATGATAATTACAATAGGCAGAAATGTGCTTAATGGGTGTTTGTCATTAGCAGTTGTTGTTTCTGCAAATGGGGGTCAGTTTGTGATTGATGACCCCTGTCGTCATGCCGACCAGCGGGCTTGCCCCATGCGCCTGGATGCACCGCTGATCACTTCATTAGCTACTCGCGCTTGTTCGCCGTGCCTCCGCGACGAGGCCGTGGCCGCCATTCCTCACGTTAACGGTGACTCTGAAGGGAACCTCGTGTTCACCACACGCTCTCTGCACCCACACACTCATTACGCGCCTTCAAGTACCCTGCATCTGGGGTGTGTGTGTGTGTGCGCGCGTGCGCGCTTCCTCATACTCTTCTTCGCTGTGCTGACTTTACAAGCCGGTTCCTCTAGTGTGTAGAGCGGCTGTCGTCCTTCTCTGTCTCTTTGTGGCCCGATCACCAAAGCTGACGGTGCCGTTGCCACGTTGGCTCCCAGAGAGACGCGGTGCAGTTGCCGGTGGCCAGTCCAGCAGACGCCCTTCAGGACAGACGGGTTCCGCTGTCATTCGGCAGGTAGAGATGTTTTATTCGGCCCGGGGTGACGGGTGAGGCCTCTGGCCGTAGGATCTTTGACGCCGGTTCATCCGTATTGATCTTAAACATAGTTGGGCAAAGATTGCTGCTCGAACCCCCCCACCCCTCCCCCTCTGTGAGGAATTCAGTTCTTGGTTCCAGTATTGATGCACCGTTTATTCTGTACATTGATTTTATGATGTTGTTCACTTCATCCTCCACACCAGTTTGTACAAGTCTGACAAATGGTCCTTTTGCCAAATGGAGTCAAAAGCTTATTTTTTGAAATCAATGACATGTATTTATTTCACTTTTTTGGTTTGGCGGACGTGTTTTTATCGAGCTGATGCGGCTGTAAATATGATGAAACGCGTGGTTTTAGTAGGAACCCTGCGAGTTCTTCCAGCCGATGTATTTGGTTGGGAAGGTGAGCGTCAGGCAGGAAACCTGCAGCTCTTCGCCAGCCACGCGAATCCTCCACGAGCGCGACTGCAGTGGTGGAGAACGAGAGGATTTATCCCTCGTCTAGAACGTAAACGTCCTGGACAAATGGGCAAGTTTGAGTGCACCTGACAGCACCTGTTTGCTCTGCTCTTCTGTGCTCTTCCTGCTAATGCTTATATTTCCTTGTTTTGTTAACTGGGCAGAAGAAGTTGTTCATCATAATCAGTTAGTTTATTCCAAAGGTGGGCATTATGGGAATTGTTACTCTCACAGGCCTCCTGAAGGTAATGGCCAACACTCCCCCCCCCAGGCCGACGTTCCGCTACTTCACCTGGCACACCTGTGTGCTGGGCATTGTTGGATGTGGGGTCATGATGTTCCTGATCAACGCCATCTACGCTTCGGCCAGCATTGCCTTCATGCTGCTGCTCCTGCTGGTCATCCACTACCTGTCGCCCACCAGCAGCTGGGGGTACATCAGTCAGGCACTCATCTTCCACCAGGTGTGTCCCTCGCGCTCGCAGCACACACCATTTCAGCACCATGCAGGAGCAGAGCTGGTGACCAGGTGCAGCAATGTAGTTTGGTTTTTCCTTCCACCTGGGAGTTGTCCTCAGCTGTCCTCAGGTGGGACGCAGCTTCAGCTCTCTGGACGGGTGATTGGCGGTCTGGTCAAATGGCTTCTCGTTCCAGAATGTGCTTTGCTCAGTGAGGATTGCATGTGGAACCTGGTAGTCTGGCCAAGCCTGAAGGTTCACTCTGGGCGGTCCTATTCCCACCCTCCGCAGGTGCGCAAATACCTGCTGATGCTGGATGTACGGAAGGACCACGTCAAGTTCTGGAGACCACAGGTGCTGCTGATGGTGGCCAACCCCCGCAGCAGCGTGGGCCTCATCACCTTCATCAACGACATCAAGAAGAGCGGCCTTTACGTGCTGGGTCACGTCACCCTGGGTGATCTGGGTACGAGGCCCGTGCAGGTGGGGGAGGGGGGTCGTCCTTCTGGGACGTAAACCTGTCTGACTGTCCGCTTTCTGCCAGACACCCTGCCTTCAGACCCCCTGCAGTCCCGCTATGACTCTTGGCTCTCGCTTGTGGACCACCTCAACATCAAGGCCTTCGTCAACTTGACTCTGGCCGACTCAGTCCGGCACGGCATCCAGCACCTGCTCTTCATCTCTGGCCTTGGTGAGCACCTGTGTGCGAGTTGCTGCCTGTCTGTGCCCCCCCCCCCCCCCCCCCCCCCCCCCCCCCCCCCCCCCCCCCCCCCCCCCCCNCCCCCCCCCCCCCCCGCACTCTCTCTCAGTCCCTGTTGAGCTCTGCTGTCACCGTCTCCCTGCAGGTGGAATGAGACCCAACACCTTGGTCTTGGGGTTCTACGATGACTGTGATCCCCAAGACACGCTGCAGGACTCTGCGGCGCAGTCGGGCACCTACGCGGACAGCCTGGCCTCCGCTCAGGACCTTGAGGAGCAGCTGCCCTTGCAGTTCCCGGCCCTGCGTAGCGTGGCGATCAGCGGCGGGGGCAAAGCGCTGGGGCCGCGCGAGTACGTTTCCATCGTTGCCGACGCCGTGAAGATGCTGAAGAACGTGGTGCTGGCTCGCTACTTCTGCCGCTTTGCGCGAGCCGAGGCGCTGGGCCGCCGCGGGGGGACCCTCTACGTGGACGTGTGGCCCCTCAACCTGCTGCGGCCCGACAGCAGCAGCTACGTGGACACGTGCAGCCTCTTCCTGCTGCAGATGGCCTGCGTGCTCAACATGGTGCGGGCGTGGCGTCACGCCCGACTCCGCCTCTTCCTGTGCGTGGAGGAGGGGCGGAGCCTGCGGGGCCCAGAGGAGAAGCTGGGACACCTCCTGCGGGACCTGCGCATTTCGGCCGACGTGCACACGGTGCCCTGGGACCAGGTGGCGGCGCTGCACTGGCAGAGGCAGGATGTGGCCCTCAGGGGGCAGAGGCATGAGGAGCAGGAGGAGCCGGCGGCGTCTGAGGAGGGAGACGACGACTTCGCCAACAGCTTCCCCAGCAACACGGTGCGGCTGTCGGACGATTACCTACGGGCCGTGAACCATCTGGTCCTGCAGCAGTCGTGCCCCCCGCCCGCCGTGCGCTTCCTGTACCTGCCCCGCCCCCCGGCCGACACCCATCGCTACCTCACGTACCTGCACCAGCTGGACTTGCTGACCCGTGATCTGGGCCCCACTTTGCTGATCCACGGGGTGACGCCCGTCATCACGACTGACCTCTGAGCCCCCCCCCCCCCCCCCCCCCCCC
>UFQX01001378.1:150908-153550 GCA_900497675.1 Arapaima gigas | reverse complement strand
CCCCCCCCCCCCCCCCCACATCGATTGCACGGCTGTTGGTGATGGCGAGACCTCGGTACCTAAGTGCCTGTGTTACTTGAGCAGGGCAGCTCATCGTGCTCCGTGGGTCTCCATGGATTGTGCCTTTTAACGGTAGATGTGGCCACGATAAACACTGACACCTTTTCTTATTCTTTTTTTGTTTTTTTATTACATTGACTAAAGAATTACACGGATTGTTGCGTCACATCTATGAAACGGCCACATTTTTGTTCCAATCTTAAATAAAAGTTTATTTATTCAATAATAAGCTTTGCCGAAACGTTTAATTTATGTGGGGAAACGCGGAAAGTCCAAAATTCATAAGGGCTGTGCAGAACTGTTTCTATGGTTACGACTGTGCAGGACAGGGTTGCCTTGCTTAAATTGCAGAGGTTGGGTGGAGAACATCTCAGGTTCTTTCTCAGTGGTGCAGGAGAGCTCTCTGTAGCCAGTCTTTTGCCGAGCGGGGTGCAGGAAATCGATTTGAAGCGACCAAAAAAATGGGTGTGGGGGGGAGCTGACCCCACGTCCGCGCTGCTGCGACCCTCCCCACCTTTCAGACTGCTGATCAGTTCCAGCCATTTCTGCTCCCCGAGGGACCAGAGCAGCAGCGATGTCACAGCCCAGTCCCTTATTCTTGGTTCCACCCCTTGCAAACAGAGGAGAAGAAGGGAACGAGCAGCGAGAACGTCGGTCCTGAAGGTCTGTAGGGCACGGCCACCTGCTGCCATTTGTTTCCTACCAATAAACACCTCTGACGCTGTTCTTTCATTCAGTGTTGCCCTTGTTTGAAGCGTAACTCGGTGACACGGTGGCTCAGTGGGTAGCGCTGGTGCCTCACAGTAGAACTGCACGACAAATGAGCCTGAGCTGTTGGGGGGGGCTCTTTGAGGTCTGTAAGTTACTCTGCGTCTGTGGCTAATATGGGAGGAGCTGCGTCACTGAGTCTGTACTGCGAACATGAAGCACCTTGAAGGGTCAGGTGTGTAATGAACACCTGCATGCAGGGGGGCAATGATCGCCGGGCACGGGCACATCTCCGCACGTCACTCTTTCAGAGCTCTAATACGTTCCACCCGCTTGCTGCTAATGTATGCAGAACTTGAGGATTTAAGGGGCAATTCAGTGTCTCCACCGAGTTGTGAAATGTCTTTGTGTGTGTGTGTGTGTGTGTGTGTGTGTGTGTGTGTGTGTGAGAGAGCGCGCGCGCTCGGCAGTGCGTTTGTTTTGATTGTTTGCGAGAGAACGGGCCGAGCTGCTCGCCCGTGCTGTATTTTGCTTTGTGATGAGGGTGTAATTCACGGCTGTGAAACTCTCCATCAGAGCTGCACACATCGATTTTGCAGTTTGCTGTGCAGCCGCCACTGAGAGTCTCCTGTTTTTTCGCCGCAGATGAACGAGCTTGTTGGGTGTAATTTCCCGGCATCTCCAACTTGTGGGGGGGAACAGGAAGTTTGGGACCTTCTGTAGCCCTGAGCAGGACCCCCCTCTGTCACGAGGGCGTCGTTCTACTGCAACAGAGAGCAACTTTGCAATAGTTCAGCTTGATGAGCAGCAGCAGCTTTGAACAAAAACTCTTGGCGCTTCTGGCTGGTTTGTACGGCAAATGCTGCCGCGATCGTATTTGTAAAGACAACGGTTCATAGTATTGAGGTTCTGGAGCCTTGAGCTGCTACTGAGCTGTCGAGGTGGTTGCTGTGTTACGAGGCGACTCAGAACTGCTCAGAACTCTGCTTCCACATGCAGCTGTCAAGAGCCCTAAGGAACAAGAACAACAAGTTGTCGAGCAGCGGCGATGATGTAACGGCAAAAATAACGCAGTTCTGAGGACGCTCTTCCTGCGTCTCGATCCCTGGGTCGCCATCCAGATCTCAGCGCCGTGGCTCCTCTGACGCCGTTCGAGTTGCTCCCTCTCAACAGATATTGATGGACCGATTACTCTGAGCAGCAGGGCTGCAATAGGCCCTTCGGGGAGCGATTAACCTGAAAGCCTGTGAATGGTCCGTGGTCCCCAAATTCCTACCACCTGCACAGGTGCAGCCAGCTGCGGTCACACACACGACTGACACGCTGTCCACTGCCCCCCTAGAGGACTGCCGTTTAAACTCTGGGTTTCCTTGAGGAGCACTGTGAACCTGTGGCAGGATCGTTCTTCTGCTCGGGTCGCCTGGGACACGGGGGTCTTGGGAGGCTGCAGGATGAGCGGAGGGTAGATTGATGAGGCTTTGGGGGGGGAGCAACCTAGTGTTAAACACAGGTGGGAGGTGTGGGGCCGGGTGGTTTGAATAAATCTCCAGCCTGTCCAATCAGTGCAAGCGACAGCACGGTATTTCACTGCACCACCGGGTGGTCAGCCGAACAGCGGCCGTAACTCACGGGCAAATTCTCTCCTTTATGCCTCTTTATGTGTGTTTTTGAGTTTGTGTGTGTGCGAGTGTGTCTCTGCGCTGTGTTTTTAATCCCTCGTTTCGAGGCGGTTTACAGAAGACCCTCCCATCCTCTGGCACGTTGGAGCTGCTCGGTCCGTCCCGTTTCGTTTCGCCGTCAGGATCCAGAACAGTTAAACAAAAGCAATTTGGCCGCAGTGGGGGGGAGCAGAACCCAAGAAAAACAAAGACTTC
>UFQX01001378.1:138408-148408 GCA_900497675.1 Arapaima gigas | reverse complement strand
GCGTGACTAACAATATGTGTGGGATGTAGACCTTCAGAAACAGAATAGGGTTTAATTGGGGAAAGCTGATGACCCCTGAGATTCAGTCAGAAAAGACCCCGTCCTTTTAGTTTACACCTCAAACCTCGACTATAAAATGTATTTTCCACCCGGATCACAGCCCTAGTTGTATGATCATACTTGTATGAACTTGTGTTCACAGAAGATAGGGGTCTGAGCCATGGAGATAAATCTCTCCACTAAATGACACCCTTCCTGTGCTCTGCAACCCGGTCATCTGCCCACTGGCTCATACAAGTTTTCAGACTTTGCCTGTTTTAAAACCATCTCGCTTTTCATGAACCCCATAGTTTAAAAAAAAAATTCCCTGGTATTTCCTTCTCTCAAGCACTTGATTTGAGAGGAAACATTCACACAAGTGGTGAATTCGTCCTCGGTTTCCCTCCTTCCTCCCACATCCGTAACGCTGCCCCACGTTAAAACTAAATGAAACATAAGGAGCGGAATGAGTACAACAGCCGAAGCCACAACTGACTTTAATGTGTTTTCCAGGTGAGCCGTTTAGTTTCCCACGGGGTCAAAGACACAGCAAGAGAGTGTGTGACGACATCTACGCCTGGGTGTGTGTGTCTCTCGGCAGGAGCAGACTGTTCTGCGGTGGCTGTTTGCACTGCTGCTAACACTTGTGTGACGCTATATGAATATGTTACCAGGGGTTAGTCGTTAAAACCCAACGCAAACCGGAACCCACATCTGTGGTCAAACATCCTGTACCGAGAAGATGGAAAATTCATTCAAGAACCAGACAGCCCCACCCTACCCCACACCCGCTCAAACACAGGGAGCATCACAGTAGAAGTTATAGCATTGACCTCCACCGGGCACAGAGCAGGGCACCATGGCTTAGTGTCTGAGCAGCAAGGACAGGTGAATAACTTGAGGGAGTGGGGGTTGGATGTGGACCCCGAGAACCGCCCCCAGTGAAAATTGCTTTTTCGCAGTTCACTGTGGACGGAGCACCGTACTTTTTGTGTGGACGTGTATTATAATTCTGGTGCGTGTGCCACCTTTGTGTGTGGTGTGTGTGCGCAGTGACCCATTCTCAGTCTACAGGGGGCTTCACTGTCCACACAGTGATTGAGTGTGATGAGCCTGGGATGGGAAGAGAGGGATAAACAAACACACTCATAAATAAAGCAACATGCACAGCGACAAACAGCTGGAGTGAAGCAGAGCAAAAAGCCATCCTGACCTGGTGTGTGTGTGTGTGTGTGTGTGTGTGTGTGTGTGTGTGCGCGCGCGCGCCCGCCCACACGCGCATCAGTGTCTATTCTTTTTCACTTTTCCTTCCTATGTTGTCTAAACTTCTCTCTGCAATGATGCCAGCAGAGCCGTTTCCAGCTCTGCCCTCTTTAAACTGAAGTCCTCTTCTTGCAGCATTTCATCAGAGGCTTCAATCCTCTGCTCTTCCGCAAAGGAGTATATGGGAAGGAAGGAACATACACACACACACACCGTGAGTGCTCTCATGCTGCTCTTACTCATCATTGTCTCAGTCAGTGAGCGGTCGCCGTTTATTCTGTCCATTATGGCGGACACTGTTAAGAAATGGTCCAATAAATCAGTGTTATAAAAGCAGGAGCCGTCTGCGCCGGATCCCACTGCCTGTGCCAGACGAGCCATTAGGAGGCAAGAGCTTGGGCAACTGGGTGCCTCCTCCTTCTGTCCCCTGGCTCTCCATGCAGGGATGAGCACCACCCTTGCACCTTCCACGGCTCCACATTCAGGGAACAGCTGCTTGATGATCAGAGCAGTTTGGTTTAAGTGTGATGCCGATGGACCTCGATTGTCTCGTGTTCCTTGTAGGTCTCATGGCCAGCAGACCAACTCAGGACAAACCGGGCAATAAGCGACATGCCGGGAAGGGTTGGCTCTCACATTCTTCCTCCTTGCAGGTGACACACGGGGATGAAGACAGAGTTCCGCTGGACAAGGTTACAGTGAAAACACTGTGTGTAGATCCATATCCCCACGTCCCAGTTCAGGCCTCACGGAGATATAGGGTGTCTTGCTCTGGACTGGAAATGTGCAGTTTATTGAAAGGAAGTCTGTGTAACTAAATAAAATAAAAATGAAAATGTGCAATATTGAAAGATACAACGTGGAGCTACAGTGTAAGGTGAACTATTCAGAGCTCAGGGTGTTTATTGTGGTTGTCTTGCTCTGAGGAGGTTAAAACTCCAGTGTCTTCCCAGGACACCAGCAAGGACGGCCAGAGAATAAAAAAGAGAAAGCGGTACCTATCGATCGGCTCGCAGCGCCAGCATTTCATTTGCCCATTCAATTATTGAGTCATTTGTCTGATGCTCTTAGCCACAGTAGCTCGTCTCAGTCACTTTTGCCAAGCAGCCATTCTGCCCAGCCTGTGGCCACAAGCCACGAGCTGCTCCTCTGGCAACAGAAGGAATTGAACGGGGAGGAGGAGGACCAGAGCTGTGCTGTGCCTCATTTTTTGAGTTTCTCATTGCATCTTGGACAAAATCTAGCACAACTGACTTTACTAAAATCTCTGTGGACATTTGTCTTTGATGATGGACAGATGTACATTTATACCTTCTGACACACGCTCGCACTTCATTAACAAACAACCAGGGGGTCTCACGCTACCCGTCTAATTAACGGACCAACAGCATCTTCTGAGTGAAGCTGCCTTTTGAGATGTTCACCCCCCCAGGGTTTTACTTTTCACCCTTGTTTTACTCACCTCTAGGTTTAGTCTCTCCAGCTTTTTGTCTCATTGTTCTATACTGTTTTGTTTTCCATCTATTTTACATTAAAATTCAGAGGCACTTTCTTGGCCTGGTTACAGTAGTTTTATAGCCAAAGCAATTACTCATATGAGGTAAACACCCCATCCCCCAATATTTTTCCACTGGAAGATATTCATCCATTGCCTGTCTCTCCAATCACTTCATGACCCTTCAACTCCTACAAGAGGAACTAACACTCTTCTCATCTAACCGCTTTATGGAATGTTCACAGGCAGCCCCTATGCGCTCTGTGTGTATGTGTGTGTGTGTGTCCTCAAACTGTCTGCATGTACTGTGCGTGTGTGTTTGTGTATGTTTGTGTCCTCTCATGGCCTCTCCAATAGTATGTGTGCGTGAGTCCTCATTATTGCAGTCCCTCGTTTGCTGGGCCCAGTAAGAAGCTCGCTAACTTGGTTAGCTGGAGATGCACTGTCCGAACCTGAGCGAGAGCATATTTATGTGCACTTGGGCCTGAGTGCTGGCGTGTGTAATTCACTGTATGCCCCCGTGCCTGGAATGGCTAATGAAAAGCTGCCAGAGTTGTGCTCAAGCTCCACGGCAGCCAGCCAAGAGGGCCCCACTCCTTCAACCCTTCACCCTGCCCCTCGTTCCGTCTCGGGCCTCCTCGTGCCACTGTGCCAGTGTGGGTCTTTTTATGTATCTGCCACCCAACTCTGTTTCCACCGTTGCCGACTCCAGCCCCAGCTGTGCACTGTATTGCTGCTTTCTTTCTATCCGTGCTGAATATTCAGCTGCTCCCCCCTCCCTCTCCCCATTCATCTCTCGGTTTTTCTTGCTGCCCCCTCTCTCTCCCGCTGCCTGTCTCGCCACAGGTTCTCCTCTTGGACTGATTTCACTTCACATCTCTCCCTTTTCTCTCTGACGTGTCTTTTGCACAGGTCCAAATGTCAAATGAGATTTTAAACACATCCATACTTTCCCACAAATTGCAGTCATTTCACCAGCATGCCAGCATAAAGCAGCCTTCACTGAGCCCATGCAGAGCCGGGGGTCCAGTCCAAATACAGCAGCCTTTTTGCTCTTTGAAATGTATTTTTTTAAAGCAGAGTTTGCACACCCAGATGTCCTGGTGAGTAATTACTTAACAACTAGAGCTCACAAGCTGAGAGGTTTTAAAGATAGACACCATTACATTTTAAATAAAATTACTTCCAAGTTTCTTTTGGTTAAAGTGTCACCAAATTGGACAAAGTGTTCTTTCTTGCCATGCTCCAGCAGCTTGAGATGCAGCTAACAGCTCATCAGCCATGGAGTTAAATAAGAAGCATCGTCTTATGTCTGCCTCTTTGGCCGAGGCAGCTGTCACTCAGCTGCCAAAGGTGGATGTCGGGAACCTGGCCAGCGAGATGCAACAGTACCTGGACAAGCAGAATGATGTGGAACACGGCGACAGAGCAGAACGACGTCAGAGAGATGGCAGCAAAATTAGCGCAGCCGAATAATGGTGAAGATGGTGCATTTGGCCGTCTTTCTGCATCTGTGGAGAGCAGACAAGAGAGGTGTTGGCACTGCTCTGCGTGACAGTCAAGAGGTTTCACTCACAAATCCCCGGGCCGGAGTTTCCCAGCATTCCCTCAATCCCCCCATCCGGCTGTACCAGGGTCCAGTGGTGTCCATCTCTGCTCGTCTTTGTGCATCCTTGCCTGTGGGCGCGGTGTGTGTTTATATTTTTGTCCGTATGCATATTTGTCTGTGCGTGTGTCTCTGTCTGTGGGTGTCTGTTTTGTTGTGCTCCTCACCCATGTGTGTAATAGACACCCCAAAGCTTCATACTCCACTACCTGTGAAGTCAATTCAGGTCTGGCATCTGTGCTCTGCGCTCTCCTCTCTCACTCACGCTCATCTCATTTTCACTATCTTCTCTGTCTCACTACTCTGTGGTCCACGAGGAGAAGCTGGCTGAGCTCTGTGCGAACCCCTGGCCATGAAAGTCTGGCTCCATGAATTACAAGGTAATGGCTCTAAGCGCTACGCTGTCAGCTGCTTTATATGTGACGTCAGGTGCAGAGCAGCCTTGTGAGCTCAGTGAATTAGAAACGAGGTGGCTGGATTACAGGTGTGCGCGTATGTCTGCTGTAGAAGTCTGTGTGTGTGTGTGTGTGTGTGTGTGTGTGTGTGTGTGTGTGTGTGTGTTTGTGGGAGTGTAAGTGTGAGCGCGTGCGACTAATAACAGGGCTGCTGTATTGCTGCACAAAGACTCCTCAGGTGGATGATGTGCTTTTAATTAAGAACTCACTCAAGTAGATGCTTCCAATTCGCTAACATTTTCCCAGTGGTTTATTTAATGGAGTCTAAATTGACTTTGGATTAATGCAGAGGGTTACAAACAAAGCAGCTTCACTTGGGTGGGTGTGGGTCTGATGTCCAATGTTAAAGTTTGCACTGAGCTGAGCTGAGCTGTCATGGGGTTCTACAGTTAACACAATGGAACCAGAACAGCTTCCCTTTTCACACAACACTCCAAAGGAGGTGGGCACTAGCAGGAGTTGTAAATTTCACTGGACCAGTATAGTCCAGTGTGCCCAATGCTAGACCAGTTCAGCCCAGTTTATCTTAGCACAGGTAATGTAGTGAAGCCATTTCCGCCAAATGAGTTTTTCTTTCCAATAAAGAGAAGAGTGAGGGAGGGGGTGAGAGGCACTTCTTTGTTGCTCTGTGGACCTGATGCAAAGAGACACATCCACAATGAATTAATTACTTTTTTATAATTGACTGCATAAGAAATAAGCTCTGATAGATGAACAGTCATGGGATGCTGTTGCAAAGTGTCTTTAATTTGACAGGCAGACAGAAGAACAAAGAAAAATTTAAATCTCCATCTTGCCTTTGCCCTTCTATCCGCTTGCTCTGTTTATCAGTATGTAACCAGCAGCGCACACTCTGTTCTCACCACCAAGGTCCTTACTCAACACATGCAGTCGAGATCTCCTCTACTGTAGAAACCTACCAACACATACCAGTAAGACCCTTACCTACACAGTCTACTGGCGCAACCTATCCAACACACACCACCAGGTCCCCTTCCCTATGACATAACCCTCAGGCTCTTACCACTGTAGCCCCCTTCCTATGATGTACTGCAGGTGCCCCCTTAACCGGTGCCCTGTCCAACAGCCAAACGCTATTTCATCTTTATAAAAGACTTTGTGGGCATAGTGAGGTCCTCACCAGGCCAGTCTTTGTGACGTATGAAAGCAAGCCTGGTGTTCTGCCAATAACACTGTTAATCAGAAATCAGTACGACAATGGTGCACACATACACACATTTTCGCTCATGGATATCCTGACACTCACACATTTTGTATAACCTCCCTTCAAGCCTTGATATTTTAACTCTCTTATTTTCTCTCTGCTGCTCTCTGCTCTGCTCCCCTCTGCAGCTGTGTGATGGGGGTGGGGTCCTGGGGCACCGATAATGACATAGTGACAGAGACAGGAAGCTGGGCTATGTCCCAGCATGCATCCTTTCCACCTCATCTCTCTCAAGCCGTGTGACTAGAATATCATCACACACCAGAGGCCAGGCAGCTTTGCACATGTTTGCACATAAACACGGCATGGCTACGGAGCACTAAACTGCAGGTATGTGGGAAATGCATTTTGGGCAGCATGTGGGCTGTTAAGACAAGCAAGAACTGGGCTGTTGTTTACAGGTGCCACCAGCAGGGGGAGACATGTGGGCATTTATGATTGATAAGACTTAGTTGGCAGAAAACTAGTCATTGTCTACCTAGAGAAAGTGATCAAGGCCTCCCCACTGGGAGCTAAATTGCCCCAGTGGTGGGGATCTGAGTTCAAATCACTTTCATGCTACCTGCTTTCTGTCTCTTTATTTCAGTCTCAACTTCCGGTGATTGTGTTTCATACTCACACCTTCAGGCTAGGAAGAGGTCAGCAACCAGAGATTTCAGAAAAGAGAACTGAAAATGAATCTTGACGGGGCCCTTGTTAATGGAAAGGAATTCAAATCCACCATAATTAAAGTAGAACAATACAATTACTGTCCTCTCGTTAAAGAAAATAAAATACAAACCGTAGGTTTGCTCTCTAAAATGCCAGTAGGTCTGTGATTGGAGACCACACTGACAGAATTCCTTCCAAATGAAAATAGCTCAAGTCATTGACCCCTGGCCCAACCTTCAGGGTTTTACAGTGTGCTGGTGAGTCATCCACCCCGAGGGTGGGGGAGGGGTGCCATTAGACAGGCATAAGAGTGCAGAGAAAACAACACATTATCTCTCCTTATACATCCAATTTTACACTGCTGAGAGAGGCAGAGTGTGTGAGAGGGTGGAAAAAACCATTGGTGCTGGTGTCTGTGTCTGCAGACTGCAAGAATTGTGTTGAATTGCTGGTTCATGCTCTACCACAGCCTCTCCATCAGCTGAGAGGTCCCGAATCTATCATCATATGCACTGTGGACTTGGGTCCTATGCTGGCTGTGATGGACACAGGTGTAACTGACCTAGAACTATGCCTGCCTGACACCCTGAGCAGAAGAAAAGCGACAGCCACGTAGTGTATCAAAGAGGCCAACTGCAAGACACACGCACACATAGAATCACTACAGTTAAGATATCGACACAAAAAAGTTATTCTGACATGTCCATGTGCATTTTTATCTACATTTCAAATTTCTGCAGGACCAAAGGGCTTTGTACACAATAAAATGTGATGAATTGGGAGACTTAAACACATTTACACACACATACACATTCTGGCTCATTTGCTTGCTGTGGTAATGCAGTTGTGCCCAGACCACATGCTTCATCAGTCTGATGTAAGAGAAAACTGGTATTTATGTTTTCCCAGAGAGAGGAAAGAATAAAGGAACAAATGGAGGGAGTGACGAGGCTTGGTGGGGGGCAGCAAGTGAGCTGAGTTTAAACACACTCATGAGTTATAATATGTTCAGATTAAACGCTCCTGCGATGGGAAAATGTGTTCACATTAGATACTGATAACTGTTGACGTAGCTTTATATTAAAGACACTCCTGTGTGTTTGGGTGGGTTTATGTGTGTCTGACACTCACACACACTCTCACACTCTAACACAGACACCGACGGGTACAGTAAGGTTAGTTCTGACCAACAGAATTCCTATTCTGGCAGAAGTTTTTTCACTATAATGAGCTACTGAGGGCTGTGGCTTTACAGTGGAATTAAATCCTGATTATGTTTTCATTTCACGCTCTTTCATTAGGCCCTCTAATAAAATTTAGTATAGTAGTATAGGAGGGAACAAGGGCTGGGTGAGTTACGGTGTGGGAAAAGCTGAGGGATGAGGGATGTTCTTGTAGCCACTGCCTTACCCCCCCCACCCCCGAATGCACACACACTGCTCCAAACACTCTTGAATGATTAATTGGATATGAAGACAAAGAAGACACATCTAGACACACACTAGATGTAATAAGCTTGTTATCCGGTGTGTGGTTCTCAGTGCTGTCCCGTGACAACGCTATAGGCTCAGCTGATCTGCATGAGATGAGGCTCCATGCTGAGGTTCTCTGAGTGCCTTCACATTGCTCCTCATCAATCAGTCCCATCCACAAGCCCCACCCCCGGGCATTGCGCCAATCCCACTGCCTTTACCAGAAAACTTCAATTACACAGAATGAAAATGGCATGAAGGTGGCCTTTATTTGCCCTGTGTTTTAATTCCAGGTTTAACCATGACTGTAACTTACAGACGACTTTTGCAATCAATTGACACCAACGGTCCTGGATCACAGGCAGTCAGCGTTCTGCATTTTCCCCGATCCTCCTTAAGCATGATTCTATCATGGGGTGGATTCGTTCTCTCCACCCAGGATATCAGCTAACAGTAATTCTTGATCGGAACAGAGCATTCTGGGTAATAGCCATATTTTATATACTGTACTGTTCTGTTAACACAAGTAAAAAGTCACATCACAAAGTCCAAGCTATTATCAATACCCTTTTTTTAAGAGCCGAAACTAATTTTTTAATTAAGCCAAGAGCTCAATCCAGCCGCAACGCTCATACGCACTCTGACCTGTAGTGGTTGTTGGGGGGCTTTGTAACCAGTGCTGCGTCATTATGCGTTTATTATGTTTTTGATTTATTCCTTCAGCCACACTGGGTCATTACCATAAACACTTAAAGTTATTACATAAGCCTGATGGCATTTAGAACAGAGTGCGATGGACGCTGTGAGCGATGGCCAATATAACACATCCGTCCGCTGCCTCGGCCCCGCGCCTCACACTTAATCAGCTTCACACCAGGAGCGGCCTGGGATCCGAAAAAGCTCTCAACGCCCCCTCTGTCTCACACGCCCGACCGCTGAGGCATCGTGCTGACATCTGACTGATGGATTGACAGGCGATGACTTCACACTGCCGGGCCATTAGGTGAAACCTGGACTGTCAGCCAGGCGTGAATTGAGACCATCAATGATGAAACCTGGCAGCACCCCCCACAAATACACAACACTATCCCTGGTTCAGCACGTCCTGCAGGGTGCATGCTGCTCTCGCCATCATGGCCTCCCTGCCCTTCCTCCAGTTCTCACACATCATCTTGGTGACTCTGACGCTCCTTATGCTGCTCTCCATCCTCCATGACCGCTCCAACACCCGATATATACTCAGGGGAGAGCTTTGAATGCAGCAGGAGTGTTAATTACAGTAATGGTCTTTCCATCGTGAGGCCCGGGGACGCAGAGCCGCTGCTGCTTTAATAAGAGACGCCATCCTCAGACAAAATGTACGGTCCTCATATTCCCCCCGAGAGCTGAGCTCTCGTGGCCAGGGTGCAGTAACTGCTCCCCTCATTTTGCGTTTACTGTGTGTGTGTGTACACAGTCAAGAGTTTTTTTTATTTAATTCATCGTTTTAATCCATAAGAGCTGAGGAAGACATCTTTGTAGGTTTTGTTTTTTTTTTATTGACGTCTTCAGGCTCTTTTGGGTTTTGGGCTTGTTTGAACTTCTTTGCATCAGAAGTTCAGTTTGACGTCAGGTTTTGTTGTTAATCAGTGTGCAGTCAGAGCTGAAGGGGGTCTCACTGGCAGAGGGGGATGGTCAGCCAATGCATGGCAAGCGCTGTTAACATGTTGTCCATTTGCATGAGCTGCTGTGTGAGTAAGCAGCTGGACTGGCGTGACCACACACACACACACACACACACACACACACACACAC
>UFQX01001378.1:106915-138329 GCA_900497675.1 Arapaima gigas | reverse complement strand
ACACCGGGGGGGGGGGGGAGTGCCTCATATGTCACCTGTGCAAGTGAACTGTACTTATTTTATACACACAATTTGTGTTATCTGTCACGTTCCCACAGCAAAATCCATGTTAAGATAATGACTACTTTATGGTCATGAAGAAGAGGAGTTGTGTGTAGTTGTGTCCTTTCATTTTTGTCAAGTGTAGCTGTGTGTCAGGTGCCGAAAAAATGCTAGGAAAACCCTCTATCACACACATACTAACCTACCCCCCCCCCACACACACACTACCAGTGGCCCACAGATACACTTATTTATTAACATACATCTTGACCAACACACTACTGACACACAGGGCAGGGCAGGTTGATGGAAGTGCCGGTGTAACTGTGGGGTGATGTTACCTCTCGCTCCGCGTCCCCTTCTTTGGCCTCCTTCGTCACGCAGCACAGGTCTGCAGACAACTTGTGTTATTGTGTGATTTATTTCAGTCCTGCTCGAACATGGCTTTTTTTTTTACATTTTTGACTCATACAGGAAAGTGCAGCTCCGCTCCGGTTCATCGAGTCTGACGGCAGCGCTTCTTCCCGCTCTTTTTTCTTCTCTCCGCACGCGGCCGACTTCCTCCCGCGCGCCCTGCCGTTTCCCGCGCCCTCCGGCTCTCTTTTCGTTTCACCGCCGGATGGATTGAAATTAAGGGAATGTTTTCATATTTATGTCCCATATCCTAATAATTTTAACAGTAATAACGTTTCAGTTCTACTGACTTCACAGGAATAGTTAGAAACTGGAGTGACAACGGGTTAATGTTGGACAATGATAGAATGATGGCAGTGATTGAAAAATATTGATATTGATATAGAATTTTATTCCTTTATTTCCCCATGAATCTCTTTACTTGTTCCAGTAAATGGGCTATGAGGTAAGACTTAATGGCATTGGCAGTAAGTACGCTGATTTACATAATAAGTACATATTTAATGTTTACGCAGAGCGGTGCCTCAACACAGTCATTAATATCCGCCCTCGGCTCGTTTTTAATTGTCCCGTTTTTTGTTCCCCGGTGTTTATGGTGCTTTTCGGCGGCACGGACACACCTCCGCGCGCGACAGCAGGTGAAGCGGAACGGAGCTCACGTCGTCCGCTCGCCTTGTTTCACGCGCCCGGTCTCGCGCTCTCCCCTCTCCCTCTCCCCCTCTCTCTCTCTCCCTCTTTCTCCCTCTCCCTCTTTCTCTCTCTCTCTCTCTCACACACACACACACACACACACACATACACATACACACACGCGCGCGGAGTCCAACTCCGCTTGCCACTGCTGCGCGCGCCCAGCTCTCCGGCGCGAGGACCCGCGGTTTCAGGAGCGGTGAGTGGCCGACCGCGCGTTCCCTCAGAGGGAGAGATGCTCTTTTTTCGGGACAAATCTGCTCCGCGAACCATTTCAAACACTTGATTTTAAACCAGAACTGAAGTTTTCTTCAGTAAGTTTTCCGAAACGTTTTGAACCACGGTGTCAGATTTGTGCCAGTTATTTTAATATTGCCAGAACCGGTACGAGGTACGGAGGTGTCCAGTGAGGACGGTCTGGGGCTGCAGGTAGGAGGACTCTTCATGATGTCCGTTAGAATCCAGATCTTGTCAGTTATAGACCTAAGCCTTACCTTTACCTGTAGGACAGAGCGGCGTGTGTCTCTGTGTGATGGGAACAGTCTCCGGGTCCAGGTACCGACGCTTCTCCCCCTCAATAGGAACAAACAGCGCTTCTTTTCAGGTTTTCTTTAACACTTTAGAACGCCCGTTTTAAGTCATAATATTCGTAGGAATGTGTTAAATTAGGTATGTGCAAACAATTTTGTAAGTGTTAATTTGAATCGTCAGTATTTTAATTGAAAAGTTGGGCTCTGGGATTTGACCGAACACGTTTATAGAGCAGCTTTTTTCTTCCCCTCCTTTTACAGAGCAGACTAACAGCCCTGCCTGTGTGAGTGTGAGAGAGAGTGTGTATTGAGTGTGTATGGTGAAGCTTCTATTGACAGGGTGTGTATGAGAGTGAGTTGTGACATGATGTGTGAAAAATGGTGTATAAAGATGGGATATAAGTGTGTGCTGAGTAAGTGTGGTGAGAGACGGTGTACAGGAGTGTGTAAGTGTGACGGATGGTAAATTGGAATGTGTGTTCAGTGTATAGAAAGGGATGGTGTAGGGAAGTGTGTGCTGAGATGGTGTGGTGAGAGATTTTATGCTGAAGTGTGTACTGAGTGAGTGTGTTGAGAAATGTTATGCAGGAGTGTGTGTGTGTGTGTTGAGAGAGTGTGTGAGGGCTCTGCAAGGCTGCTTTGGGTCGGTTAATTGAGTTAGCCACTCGTGTCTGTGACTGTAAATGAGGGTGACACCCCCCTCCCACGCGCGGCTGGTCCCCACGTTCCACTGCAACCTTTTATCTGGAGCACAGACATGTCCGATCTCAGCAACAGTCGCTTCTCACACGGTGTGTGTGTGTGTGTGTGTGTGTGTGTGTATTTATACAACAGCAATGGACACACTTGCCCACGAAGGCAAAGTGGTCTGTGCCCATTCTGACTGGGGATAATAAACATATTTTTGCTGCTGAGCTCGAATTTAACAGTGTGTGTCCTTATTTTTGGAGCACGATGCAGCTTTAGAGTAGAAGGAAATGAAATACATCTCAATTAATCGATCTGAACCTGACACTCTGAGCACTTTACCTATTGATAGATTGATTAGACAGCTGATTAATGACTTTATGTGTGAAACAGCAAGTAGAGTCAACAGGGATCCAAGGGTGTGCATGTAGGTCGATGTCCACATGTCTAAACTGAATTACCAGCTGGATGACACTTTCTGGGGAGTGCAGGTTTCGGTCACATATTTAAATATATTTGGCACATCCTTACCCACTGATGAGGTTGAATTATGGCAAAAGCTTGGCTGCAGGCATATGCATAAAAGCGGCCATAGCTATTTAGGCGGCTTATTAAGTCAGTACTCAGTAGGACAGGAAGGATGAACACTGCCGTGTGCTCTTAGTAACAGTGTAGTCGTATTCCATAGCATTACACACAAATATGGAAGTGCATCCAACTAGTTACTCTGTACTGCTGAAAAAATTCACGTTGTCTGTGGGTAAACTGTCGATTTGCGTGCTTGAGCGAATAGGTGAAGGGGCGGGTAACGGGAGAGATGTGATGGATGATGAAGACCATGAAAGATGACATTCTCTGGAGGAACACCCTCCTCCCCTTCGCTGCCCACCCCCAAGGAGACAGCCCACTCTGAGCAGAGCAGGTGCACGTGGTTGTGTTCATTTTCAAAACGCCTTCTGAAGGGCTTTCCCTCTCAGCCGTTTACCGTGCTGTTTCCAGCTCTCGTGTCTGGCCTCTATTGCACGCACAGCTCTACAACCTCCTCACATCTTTTTCTTGAAACATCCTGTTTTATACCTTCTCTCATTCTTTCATTTGGTAGCTTTTTTCTATGGCTAGTAAACAGGGTTTAAGTAATATGACTGAGCCATTAGATGAAGGAGATTTTCTTTCCCTTGTGAAATATACTATGTGTGCTCCACTTTGGATCTGAGTGCTACTAACTGCCTCGGGGCTCCACTGTAAGTTCAGTGGGACTGATCTGCGTCTTTGCATTCTTTACAGAAGGTTGGACAGTGCTGGCTTGTGCCTTTGTGTGCTCCACTCTGGGTCTTGCTTTGATAATTGTGTCTTTAGCTGAAATTTGTATGTTTGCTGTGGAAATCACTACTGAAACCTACAGAGAAAAATGCTCATGGGTACATTGGGAAGACAAGCGCCTAGATTGGTACTCATAGAAAAATCTGCAATGACCTGATTGCTATAGTCAGATTTGTCCACATTTCACAGTGATCTCCTGGGATTAGCATTTTTAATATGCTTGACTTTACAAAATGTCCACTTGTATTGAATTGTCAACACTTCTACATGCAAGTGTAGAACCACATTGGGGGCAGCAGATAGCCTAGTGGGGGACCCATCCCCTGCTGTGTTATCAGCAAGGTACTTCTCTTAAAATGTTCAAGAAAAAAAATTCAACTTTATACATGTGTAAATTATACTAGTAGCTTAGTATTATCTGTTATTTTTGGGAAAAAGGTGTTGGTTAAATAAAATTTAAATGTAGAACTAAACTCACTTTTTATTTATTCAATCTCATTGTGTGTGTTGCTTTATTTCAGTGCATCCTGGGGTCTGCAAGCATCTTGCTGTAGTGTAACTAAAAAGTCTAATATTGGATGTACGTTTGACTGGGGAATGAACTGTGTCTTTTGGTGTTCTGTTTTGGGAGGTACAAAATGGTCCGGGCTTGTATTTGTCAGCTAGGAAAGGGTCAACGCATCATGGCAGCAAGTTGTCAAGGTGCCAAGCCTGGAGTCTGAGGTTTTGGCAGATGTGCTCCAGTTGTTTACCTTCATTCATTGTCTCTGGCAGGGGGCCGATGCTGTGGGAGCTGGTTGTGCAGACATCATGTCATCTAAGTCTGACTACTACTGCCCCTCCCCTTCACCACCACCTCATTTTCTACTTTACATCGTTCTGTGTACCACCCCATCACACGCGCGTGTGCGCGCACACACACACACACACACACACACACACACACACACACACACACACACACACACCCAAGTCCTTTCTCCTGGATCAATAGAACTCATGAGTCAGAGAAAGTCATCATCTTTTCCTTGATGGATGAATGTCAGTGATCAATCTAAACTATTTCAGGGCTTCAGAAAAAAGAAAAACAAAGGGCACTGAAAAAACAATTCCTGTCTCATTTTTCAGAATTTTAATCATGGATCTCATCTCTGATCTCCTCCCCAGCCCTCAATACCAGGGAGTGCCCAGAGAGGAAGAGAGAGAGATCAGGAGACCTTAACCACTGGCTTAAATCCAAGTTCAGTCTGAGGTGTGTGTATAGGGGCAAATTTCCATTCTCCAGGGTGTGCCCCTCAGTTGAAGCATTGTGACATCAGTTAAGCAACAAGCCTGTACCAGCTGACAAATAACATGACCATATTTTGAAACGAAGAGGATCTATATATATTTTAAATCTTTGTTCCCATAGTGTCTTGCAGTCACAATGGAAAAGACATATTCGCTGACAGCACACTATGATGAGTTTCAGGAGGTGAAGTACGGAAGCCGGTATAGCAGCGGAACTTTGAGCAATGGGCTCAGCCTGCACCTGGGAGGTGGGGTTGAAGGAGGTGGGCGGGGCCGAGGTGGGCGTGGTCGTGACCAGGCCAGTGGACTGCCACGCTGGAGTCGGCGTGAGGTCTGCCTTCTCTCAGGTTTGGTGTTTGCAGCTGGGCTGTGTGTGATCCTCGGCTGCATGCTGACACTGAAGTACCTGTCGCTGGAGCAGGAGGGCCACTGTCGCCTTGACTGCCAACGCAAGAAAGCTCTGCTGAAGGCCTCACGATTCATCTCTGCTAACATCGACCCCACCATTGACCCCTGTACTGACTTCTACTCCTTTGCCTGTGGGGGCTGGCTGCGGCGCCACGGCATCCCAGAGGACAAGCTGAGCTATGGCATCATCACTGCAATTGGAGAACACAACGAGGAGAAGCTGCAGCGCCTCCTCTTGCAACCAGTGCGTCGGCGCGGGCCCAACTCTGCCGAACGCAAAGTGAAGGACTTCTACCGCTCCTGTATGGACATGCAGGAAATTGACCGTTTGGGCTCAGCACCCATGACTGAGGTCATAGAAAGCTGTGGGGGCTGGGACCTTTCCGGGGTTCCCCCTGGTGGAGCTGTCTGGGAGAGCAGCAGTGCTCCCCAGAGGCCAGACTTTAATGAGCTCTTGTACCGGACCCAGGGAGTGTACAGCACAGCTGTTTTCTTCTCGCTCACTGTCAACGTAGATGACAAGAACTCATCACGCAATGCCATTCGGGTAAGAGCAGCAAAAGAGTGGGGAGTTCCAGTGTGTTTGTCTCTGTCTCATTGTGTGTACAGCGTCTTATTGTTGATCTCTCTCTGTGTGTGAATGAATCGGTCTCACTGTATTTCAGTCTCATTGTGTGTCTTTCTTTGTCCCAGTGCATGTGTCTCACTTAGTATGTCACTGTGCTCGTCTCTGACTGTCTCTGTGTATGTGTGTAGGTATGTCTCAGTTTGTGTATTTCTCTCTCAGTGTGTGTCTATCTGAGTCTCAGTGTGAGAGGGATGATGGAGACTTAGCCCATCTCTTTGCAGCTCAGACACAGTCAGGCATCGGTGAGAATAATGGGGCGTGACAGAATCCGGCTGCTCCCCTAGACTCTGACTGAAAAAACACAGAGAGATGGATGTGCCTGGGGTATCGGCAGGGACTCCCCTTCACCACTGATTATCATTAGAGCCCCCCCTACAGCCCAGTAGCTCTCATCCACACCAACTTTCAAAGTGACACCAAAGTTAGCGCACAACCCCGCCGGGCTTTCTCTCCAGCAGCTTAACAGGGGTGTGTGTTAGAGAGACTGAGTGAGTGATATGTGTATGATTCCTTCATTCTCACTGTGTGTTTCCTTTGTGTGCAGATTGACCAGGAAGGCCTGACTTTGCCAGAGAGAACTCTTTACCTCGGCCAGGATGAAGACAGTGTAAAGGTGCAGCCCCCCCCCACGTCTGAACACTGTCCACTCTCAAATGTGCTGCTGTCACTTAGTGACATTATCACCACTCTCCCTCCCTTTAGATCCTCGCAGCCTACAAGGCCCTGATGGAGCGGCTGCTGAGCATGCTGGGAGCAAACAACGCTACCCAGAAATCCCGCGAAATACTGCAGTTGGAGACACGCTTAGCCAATGTGCACGGTTTTCCATAGCACCTCTGGTGTATTCCTGCAGAAGTAGAATGACAATTAGTGCTGTTGTAAAAAGAACGGTTTTCCCCAATGTTGTGTCCAGTATGTTGTGTATTATAGTATGTTTCTGGTATTAGGGTGTCTGTAAGAATGTGCATTTCAGCACTGTACGTTCCTACCGGTTAATGTAAATACAAATTTTAGGTAATGTATTTTAGTAAATTATGATCTTGTATATTTCATCCCCGATAGAGGACAGAAAAAAATAATGTTGCGTTCACGCGCGTGTGTGTGTGCATTTGTGTGCGTGGTGAATGATCCCAGTATTTTGTAGTCAATTTGTCCTTTCAGATTAGCAATTGGATCAAAGTGTTGATTTAATCTGGTTCCCCTTTTTGTGTGTGAGAGAGTTTGTCTTCAGTCATATTTGCCTTAGAGTCTGGCTTTTGTTTGAAGTATCTCTCTCTGTCTATCTTTATGTCTCTATCTATTCAATCTCTCTGTTGCTGTGGTGTGTGGGCTGATAATCCTCTCTGCTTTAATGTCCAACCCAGATAACAGTGTCAGAGTTCGACGAGCAGAGGAAGGACATCAGTACCATGTACAACCGCCTCACCCTGCATCAGCTGCAGCGCGTTGCTCCCAGCGTGAGTCTGAAATACACACTTGCATGTTCACACACTACATAAACACACTTGATGCACATATACATGCATGCACTCAGGCGCACTTCCAAACACAGCTATGTTCGTGCAAACACAAATGTTCTCATTTTGAATTAAGTTAAATGTTTTGTTTTTGTGTTGATGCTAACAGATGATTATGCAGTGGTGTCATTTTTGTATGTGTCAGAGAAAGAACTGGAGGTTGGAGGTTGCATGCTTGTTTTCTATAGGGGGTGGTCTGAGTGGTTGCCATGGGGGGCTGATGGGTAGGAGATTGGGCTCCAGCTCTGGCAACCATGGGGGGCTGATGGAGAAATTGGCACTGCTCAATCACTCTGAAATTGGCCATGAGAATTTGGTGAGAAGGCCAACTAAGCACCACTATATGTGTGTGTGTGGGGAGGGGGGCAGGTATGAAAAATAGCTCTGACATAAGAGGAGCCTCACTAATGGAACTTAGGAGAGCTGAAGTTACAAAATTATGTTGTACTTCACTCTCTTCTCCTCTGCCATTTCAGCTCTCTCCACTTTCTCCTGGCTGTCCTCTTTCCCTCTTTAGATCCACTGGAAGCGCCTGCTGGACAGAATTTTCCAAGACAACTTCTCAGAAGATGAAGAAATTGTAGTCCTGGCTACCGACTACATGCAGAAGGTCTCTGAGATTATTAAAACCACGTCGAAAAGGTGAGGTGTGGAGGTATGATGGCGTGAAGAAAAGTAAACAGTAGTGACTGATACAAGGGGCAGTGGGAAAGAGGAATAGATGAATTAAGGGGATGGATAAAAGAAAAAGCCAATGGGATGTTTCAGAGGAGGGTCTGGGAGCACACCATTTAACTTAGTTGATTGATATTGATCAGCAGTGACTTCTTGACCCCCCTCCCCTGCTTCACCAACACCTTGGGACTTCTGCTCCTGTTGGGTAATAGAGTGAGCAATAACTCCTACACAGACAGCAGTCAGTTCACAGGATGCCTGCCTGTATGTCTTGCTTATCTCTGCCTTTTCTTTAGCTCATTCCACCACTCTGCCCTTTGCTGTAAATAACAGCAGGACACTGGTCCTCTGCTCTTCATTTACTCATCTGTTCTGCTCTTTTATGTCTTCACAACTACATCCAAAGGAGGAAGTCAGCTGAAAGAAGAAATAACTAGACATTCACAATAAGAATTTGACATCTGTCTCAACTCTGTCCCAAGAAAAGCTTCAGATCTAATCTTCCAAGCGCATTGTATTATCAAAGCTGTATTATCAGAAAAGTTGTACCTCATTCATTCCTTTTCATTCCAAGAGTGTCACATGACCTGGGCAGCAGGGGGGCACCATTCGTCTTATCCTCTGCTCAGCATCTTCCTCCTGGGGTGAGCGCTAATAAGACTGTTGCCCTCTGTGTGCATATGCGTGTGTGTCTCAGTGCCCTGCTGTGCGGGACACCCTGCTGATTTCATTACCTCTGTTTAATCAAAGGTTAGCGTCGCTGTAGGTGCGCCACGCCGGCTGCCAGTAGGCGTTTGCATTTGTGTCTGTTGGTATCACTTCCTCACTTGCCACCCCCCACCCTGCTGGCACTGCTTTGCAGGACTAACGAGACCTCTTTTGTTTATATTCTTTAGTATCTTACTGTGCTGGCAGTGGTCTCACCTGCACAGGCACACACATACACACACTCACGCTCACAAAAGTCTTAGTTCAGCAGGGTGGTTGGGGGATTTTTAAGGAGTGGCTGTTTGCTGAAAGAGAAGTGAATAAAAGTTTGTGATGGTCTCAGAAAAGAGCCTGTCTCCAATGTAGTGCAACAGGGATCCCTGCAGTGCTGCTGTCACTCACACCACTGTTGTGGTTGTGTCCCACCAAGAAGGACCAGGCTGTTTCAAAACTGCTTTGCAATATACTCTGGTTCTGCCATTTTCTGCTGTGCTTTTCCATCAGCCCCCAATCTCCAGCTTGCGTCTTCCTCCACTGATGTTTCTATGGCTCCCATGTTGCTGTCTACCAGAATGTCTTGCATTCTATTCAAGTACGTCATTTCCTAGTCTGCCTGCATCAGCTGTAACCTCCACGGCTCCATAGGCTTGCTGTCTGTCAGTTACCCTCACTGCCCTATTGGATGCAGGTTTCTGGAAGGGACAGAATTTGTCTGGAGTTTGTGGGAACTGCCATTTTGCTCTCACTTCACCTGATGAAATAATATTAGAAGTAACAAATGATTTGTCCTTTGGTCTCTGTCAGCCCACAGAGCAGGCTATGCTTTTTGTCGCTCTCTTCATCTCCTGTGGTGGCTCTAACTGGAAGTGTTTGGAGTTAAAGCGCTGCTGGAGCAATTGTGACAGGGTTGAGCAGCTGCAACACATTTCACAAATCGACTGTACGAGTGAGCAATGAGCCAGAAGCTGGAAGGACCACAGCTTTCTGTTCACCAGCCGTGGTGCAGATTTTCTGGCTGTGCCCACTCCTGCTTTTCCATCACAAATTGTTTATCTCGTGTTCATCTCACGCTTCTGTTTCCACTTGAATGTGTACATTTAGATTCATTTAGCACATGCTTTTCTCCAAAGCAACATGCAATGTGTGTTATTTAGCTGACACCTTTACCCAAGGCTAATTACAAATGTTAAGTACAGTACTTTACAGCTCGACACAGTCATTCATTCAGCTGTACAGCAAAGCAAAGTAACACACACATTGTGGAGCATTTTGGCAAACCAGCTCAGCTGAAACATATTTTTGGAGAATAATCCAGACGACACAGGGAGCCCATAAAAACGCCATACGGACAGAGTTTGAACCCACATCCAGTTATATGACCAAGGTATTATGACACATTAGTCCTACCCAGTGTTCCACAGTGCCAAATGTTTGATGCTTGTCTTGCATCCCAACCTGATTTTTTTTAGATTTTCTCTCTTCCATCTGAACAGACCTGTTGTACAGCACATGGATCAGCTGAAGAACTCATTTACTGACATTAGTGATGTTTGACCTTTAATGTTTGGGTTACCAATCCAGATCCTACCAAGGGCTACCAGTAGCAGTCACTGTAGAGAAAGAAAGTAGATGGTGACTAATAAGTTGGGCAACAGATAATACACTAACTAGAGCTGCTATCTCTGACCTCAGAGGTTGTGGGTTTGAAGCCTACCTTAAGCAAGTTTTTTACCCTTAAATGGTCCGCTAAAAATTTCCAGCTGTATGAAGTGGTCAGTCTTTGTAACAGCTTGATATTGTGAGCTGCTTTGGAGAAAAGTGTCAGCTAAATGAAAAAATGTGAAGCGATGGCATAGTTGGATCTGCAAATGGCACTTCTTCAGGGTAACTGCACATGTGCAGTTGGCTGTTGGCTGCCATGTCAAACAGTGGCAGCAATTATGCATTTGTTTTGCGGAAGAGTTGTGGTTCGTGGCTGGGAGACCTTGCCAGTTTATAAATGACAACGGGTGATTGACAGGGTGCCAAGCCACTGAGGCGCTTATCTCTTTCATACAACAAGACTCTTTCCGTCTCCTTCTATATTTTCTGTTTGTGATTGTTCACTCGGTTTGACATTCATAAGTTAATTAGCCACATCACTTGTGCCAAAATAGCACTTACGTTACTCAGTGGTGTAGTTTGGAGTTGAACCTCCCAGCAGCATGCCAGGCAGCACAGATGCAAGAAATGTTTAAGGAAAATTCCTTAAAGCAAAAAAAAAAATTCTTAAATTTATATTGCATTGCAGGATATAAAAAAGTAATCCATTTTCCATCCAAATTTGCACAAAAATAAAAAAACAAGAAAATACAGCACTTTATTTTTAATTGTAATTAATATCATTTACTTCATTGCTTCATTATACACCGGATACCACCTATGGAACAGTGATGACAGTGAATGAACAACTGAAGATGTGTCAATTTTGTTAAGTTTGCACTACGCACAGCAAAAAACTTAACTAAAGTTACAGCAAAAACAAACAGAAATTGAATTCCATGCCAGTTTTAGCTTCTAAGTTCCTGTTAACTCTTGGTCCCCTTTTTTATCACTCCTGGGACCTATAATTATAGACATAAACCACTAATATAATTCTCTGCCAATTCACCACAAACATTACGGGAGAATGCACACCGAACGCTGGCAACCTGAATGTCTCTCACTTACGCTGATAAGTGTGCTCCTCTGCACGAATCACTACATGCTTACTTTCTGCTTCACAAATGATTTGTGCTCTAAAGCGGGAAGTTGGGTGTTAAATGGAAAAAGCTGAACAAATTAGCATTGTGCGTTACATTCACATTTGTTCATTTAGTAGATGCTTTTTTCCAAACCCATATAAAACGCATATAGAAAAGTACATTTACCAACAGATGGAGAGATACCGATGTAGATTTCAGTTAAAATACATTCTACTAGTCTAGCATCAGTGTTTCTGTCACCATGTGTTACACCGGTAGATGTGTATAGAATTGAAAGGGAGTACAACAATAAACAGATAATATCGTGAAAGTTTATGGAGCAGATAGCAGATCGTGAGAAAAGTTGGATTGTACGAGACCTTTCACAAGTGTCTGGAGGGTTTCAACAGTTCAGAGTGACAGAAAGAGATCTACTTTAGAGCCAAAACCAAGAAGCTTCAGGCTTTTTATTTGTAGACCTCTTGCCCATTTAGCCACCAAGTAGCCAGATGTGGAGAAGCACAGAAGCATTGTGATTGATCAGGGTCCTGCTGGTACTGATATACAGATCCACAGTGTTGAACTGGATGGGAGCCAATGGAGGGAGATGAGAAAGGGTGATACATGGGAATGGTTTTGCAGGTCAGGTATTAAGGTAATATTTACTAAGCAAAGGTCAGGTGTCCCTAACCCTAAAATCTTATGATTGTTGGATGTGTTTTTAGGTATGTGGCTTTGTTTACAGTTTACATGTGTATTGTGCAAATTCTCCTGTTCTGGTCAATGATAAATTTAATAGCTGAGTTTCTCATTGCTGTCCAGGGTAAAAAGGTGTAGCAGTGAAATGATAAAAGTAAAAATATATATAATCAAACTTTTCACCATTAAAGTGGTTGCATTTAGTACACAAGTATTGTTAGTGACGTTGGACAGGTGAACACCACAGACAGTGACGTGCTGGTCATAGTCGAGTAGAGGAACAAATTGTATATGACTAAATTTTATTAAGGTCACATCACAAATTTGTGCAGTGCTGTGTGTGTGTGTCATGTATAATTTCTTATTTTTTTTATCATTTGCTCTTATATAATAGCAACTAGTTCCTGTGGTCAAACACTTAGATGGCACTGACTGCTGTCAGTGCATGTGCTGGCTGTAGTGATGTGCACACAGTAGTAACAAATTACACGATTAACAAACTGTATTACCTTTAAACTTGTTGAATTTAGTACATTTGTGTGTGTGTGTGTGTGTGTGTGTGTGTGTGTGTGTGTGTAAAAATCTGTCATGTACATTTATGCTGTGTGTAACATCACTATTTCCACTTCTCCAGGCCTTGTCAGAGACAAATTTTACATTTTTAAAATGTAAAATAGCCATTTTTGGAATTTAATGAAATGACAATGTAAAAACCTCACTTAATATGCCAAATTTCAAAACTGTGGCTTGAAAAACAAAGCCATTTATAAAGAACAAACTAAAAACCAGAGAAACAGAGACTGGTTACAGAGACAGGATGGCTACAGATATGGGAAGGGTATGCATACATACACATACCATTAAAACCAACAGTATGCTGCTTCTTGCCTTCACTGTCACACTTTCACAACTCTTTTTCTAAATGTGTAGACAGGATTCATACGCTCTAATTTAATTTTGCTCAGCTAATGTAAAGAATAAGTACGTTATAGGCTGATTTCTGGCAGTTGTATGGATGTGTTTTGCAGCAGAGATCTGAGAGCAGTAGATAATTGACTGAACCTCTTTCCTTGCTTGCTGGGACACTGGGGAGTGGTGATGGCAGGGCCAGTATTGCAGAGCTGTGCACTGCTGACGGACGCAGTAATTTAGGATCCTTTTCTGTGGAGCAAAGCTGGCCTATCTGCACCGCTCAGGCCAGCATGGCCCATTGGCTGCGCTCTGAAGAACATGGGGGCCAGACTGTTCTCAACTTCTGGACACAAATGTTCTTTTAGGCTTCGGTCCAGTTTCTCCATAATGTTTCCGTAAAAATGGCCCCACACTTGACTTTTTCAGGGTTCACACATCACTCTTTGTCACGAATCATCTTTATTATGGAGGAAAACATTTTAGAATATTCCCCTATCACTTCTTCGACACTGCTAGACTTTATTGTAATTGTAGCATAAATATTTAAAGCTTTGCCTTCCAATTTACAGACGCTGACCGAATGACCTTGTGGCCCAAATGCGGAGAACTATTACATTGTCCTCAAGGTGCAATGCTGGATGTAGTCAATGTGGTGTTGCGCAGTCTGTGTGTCACTGTGTCCTTGTGACAGCTCCAGTGTAGCTGCACTGTGAGTGATAACACAAGCAGGTTGCCTGCAGACATCACTCTTCTACAGGAGCTGAAGACTTTCCCCGTGAGGTACAGGCTGTCACACCACTGAACCCTCAACACCTTTTTTTATCAGTCAAAGATCAGAACAAGGGATACCTGGTGTTTTGCTTTAGTCACTTTATACATTTTAATTGTTGTCCTGTCAATAACTTTAAAAATAAAAATAGATGGAAAGAGAATTAACCCTCTCTGTTGTTGTAGGGTGTTACACAATTACATGCTGTGGCGGATTGTGGCGGCCCTCAGTGAGCACCTGTCTACAGCTTTCCGCAGCACCATCCACGAGTTCTCACGTGAAATTGACGGAACAGAGCGGCAGCTGGACCAGGGTCAGCTGTGTCTCAATCAGGCTAACAAGCACTTTGGCATGGCCCTGGGGGCGCTCTTTGTTCAGGAGCACTTCTCCTCGCACAGCAAAGCTAAGGCAAGCCACGCTCCATGCTATGCCATCAACCACCAATTTCTCTGTCAGCTTGGCACAATCTGAAAGTGAGATCCCAAAATGCTTTACTGTTATAAAATATAATGGAGCAGAAATTTCACAAATATACACAAGTTTAAACATTGAATTTGTTTCTTCCCTCTCATAATTCAGCTGGTTTACTAGTATACTAGTGGACTGTTTAATTGGCATGACAAATTGACATTAATGTTGTAAAAGTGTTTACATAAATATCAATTTGCACCCAGGATAAAGAAATGCAGTATTTCCCAGAAGAAGCCATTAGCAGTGTTACTGAGGCGTTAAATGGGTTAAACTGTGGCAGGCTGGTGTGTGTGATGCAGCCAGCAACCCCGCTCAGCCTGCAAGAAGCTCCCACCCCCCGGGGGGTACCTTTCAGCTTTCTGTCTATTTCATTTAGATAGGGGGTACAAATTCTTCCAGTTGTAAAGATCTTGCAATATTGTACTTCGCTTCCAACACACCGCCGAGTCAAAGACAATTAAAGAAGAAAGATGGAGGCCCAAGTAATTAAGTGCTAGTTGACAGAGAAAATTTCAGTTCCTTTACTGTGGACTGTGCCAATGACAGTGTCTATTAAGTCCAACTGTCTACACTGATTTCCCCCAGGTACAAGAGTTGGTGGAGGACATCAAGCATGCACTGGACCTGCGGCTGCAGGAGCTGGACTGGATGGACACAGAGACCAAGGAGGCAGCAAGGGCCAAGGTGCAAAGGGTGGGGCAGAGGTGTTGAGCAGGTCTGAACTTCAACCAGCAGGCTGAAATAGTCTGTGGATTTGTAATTGTTGGTTCTGGCATGTTTTTCCCCTCAGCTCAAACACATGATGGTAATGACTGGCTACCCAGACTTCCTGCTGAACCCGGAGCTCACAGACCAGGAATATGGGGTGAGTCCCAGCATAATGAGTGCCTGTGAACAGTTTGTAAATTGTCTTGAATTATAACTAAAAATGACCAGTACTTTAAATGGGAGAAAATCACAGAATGACTTTCACGACTAAAATTAATCAGATTTTTCATCGAAATATGCTAAATTATCACCTGATTATATAAACAAGCACAAATTTACTTCATTAGTCATTGCTGGTTATTATAACCCAACAAAGCTGTTGACCTTGTGGAGATCATAAGGTTCATAATTTGCCTTTACTGAATTTGGTGAGAAAGTGAGATTTGCATGAAAACAATAAAGAATATTAGTATTAAAATCCAGAGGCAAAATATGCAAATTAATATTCAGGTCAAAGTAAAATAAAAACACATTAGATAACTTACAGAACAAATAAACTTGCTTACAGGAGTGTTTATACACTGTGTGTGTGGTAGCTCTGTCTGTTCCTTCACATCATGAATGAGCAAAGTTTTAAATTATATATTTTTTGCTCATGAGGAATTTCTTATAACTGCTGGGTAAATGGCTCATATACTCAATTTAAGGCATACAGGTCAGTTACTTGTAAAAGAAAACTTGTAATCTGGGGAAAGGGTGCATTTTTATGTTGATTCTCCTCTCCTCTGCCTTGTTCTACTCTCTCTACTTCTTACAGTTTAATGTGAACGAGAAGACCTACTTCAAAAACATCCTCAGCAGCATCAAATTCAACATCAAGTTATCTGTGAAAAAGATTCACAAGGAAGTTGACAAAACAACGTGAGTGTTGGACAGCTGCGCAGCTACAGTCCCTGCTGCCAGTGGCAGGTTCAGTGAGCAGGTCACCTGTATCATTATCTTAGTGATTGTTCATCAGGTAGGGTCCACTGATGGTGGTGTCTGTAAGGTGCAATTTTCTCAAATTTGCAGTCTTTCTACAGACTTACTAATTGTGTGTTTGTTAACTTTTGTGTGTGTGTCTGCAGGTGGCTGCTACCTCCTCAGGCCTTAAATGCCTATTATCTTCCAAACAAGAATCAAATGGGTGAGTGAATCTTTATTACAGCAGCTGTGTGCACACACTCACTCATAAATATACACAAGATACTTGATCCTCTCGCAGTTTTTGTGTCCTGTCTGGGAGTCCCATCCCTGTCTCTATCACAATTAAATATACCAAGAAAATCAATGGAGAGTTTCACCACTAGCAGATAAGGACTGAGAGAGTGCCAAAAGCAATGTTTTTTCACCATGTTTTCCTGTCTGACTCTCTCTGTCTCTCATCTCTGCAGTTTTCCCAGCTGGAATTCTACAACCAACACTGTATGACCCTGAGTTCCCACAGTGAGTCCCCACACTGATGAGAAATTTAAGTGCTGAAATTATCTGGGATTCTTTAGTTTATCTAGTGCTGCCACTCTAGTTTCCCCAAAATGTTTTTTAAATGTTGAGGTTGTTTGTATGCACAGATTTCATAAGCCTCTGATGTAATATTTTTTACTGCTACTGTTTAGGGAAGATGTACAATAAGTAATTTACAGATGTGGCCACAGAGGCAGGTTGAAGGGCACCAGCCAGCAGGTTTCTAATCAAAAAGACTTTAAGTTCAGCACAGTGTAATTCAAAACAAAAATTCAGGAGCCAAACAAGCTCTGCTTCCAGACCTTAGACCTTTCAGGCCAGCTGCTCATACAGTGTCCCTGATTGGTCCAAGAGGTTACAGCTGTTTGTCATTAGGTCCCTTTGGGGCTGAATGGGGGTGGGCATAGGGGAGCTGTCTGACATGTCAACCCTGGCCTTGCCATGATGGTGCTGCCCACCTGCTTGCATAGCTTTTAAGCAAAATGTGCTGCTTGGGGTTGTTCTAGCAACTTATACATCATAAAACTTTGATGTAACAACTGTCGTTACAGAAATCATTCTTCGTTTTTGTTTGCAGGTCTCTGAACTACGGAGGAATTGGAGCAATAATTGGGCACGAGCTGACTCACGGCTACGATGACTGGGGTCAGGGACAGTGGCCACTGGCCTGAACAGTCACAAGATGTGATTTAAATAAAAGGACTTCTTTAAACTGTTCTTACTGCCAAGATGACACTGATGCTAAATTATATGTCTTATCTAATGTGAAACTTCAGGAGGGCAGTATGATCGTTATGGAAACTTGAAGCAGTGGTGGACAGAGGAATCATATAGGAAGTTTCAGAAGAAAGCCGAGTGCATCATCAAACTGTACGACAATTTCACTGTTTACAACCAGAGGGTAATGAAACACGAGTAGATATTCTCTCACACACGCGCACACACACTTCTCCCTGTTAAAACTAAACACAAATGTTACCCCTGTCTGCAGGTAAATGGACGCCTCACTCTCGGAGAGAACATTGCAGACATGGGAGGCTTGAAACTCTCCTACTATGTGAGTCTCTAAGTGATACAACACAGTTCGTTAATATATAGTGCTCTATCGTGAAAACGGACCTTGTTGCGATTAAAGCTAAAAAGAAATATGTAGCATAAATTTAAATAAGACATTAGATATTAAAATAGCAAATATGATTGTAATTGGAAAAGCAAGCAAGTAAATGGCTCAAATTCAATAAAAACAATATACTAGTGTGATTAAAGATGCCCTTTATGATGAGAAAGTAGCCAGCAATGTAGAGGAGGACAACAGAAACTCCAAATTGAAATGAAGCTGGAGAAAATTAACCACAAGAGGCTGATATAGCCTACGGGCACTTAATTTTCAGTACCCCTGACTGGCTACACCTGCCCCTCAGGACATCAGTCTATGTAGTTTGATTACAAGTAGGTAGCTGGTCAGTTTTCTCCTGAGATTCCCACAGTTGTTGCAAAGAAATTTTGCATTCTTAGCTGATGGTGGTTCTGAATGTCACTACAGGATACTGATAAAGGTCATAGAATAAAAAGGGGGTAGCTGCCACAGACATGATAACTAACAGGTCCAACAGCAGTACCTTGTCTGTCTCCAGCACCAATAGTTCTCTCTCGTGACTCAGGCATACCAGAAGTGGATCAGGGAGCACGGGCCAGAACAGCCCCTCCCTGGACTCAAGCACACCCATGAGCAGCTGCTCTTCATTGCTTTTGCACAGGTATCTAACTTTTAACACTCCCTGTCCCTGCAGACCATATCGCCTATCTGCCAGCTGTAAGTGAATTATTTTTCCCCTCAGATTTACTTGTGTAGTTTTTTTTACATTATTTCAAATCATGAAAACGCAGTGGTAAACACGGGCCACTGCTGTACGCACTGAGAACCACCAACGTGGTGCACACTTAACTGTGGAGGAGAAAGGCACTCACTGATCTTCCATTGCCCCGAACACACCCAGTTCACCACAAATGGCTAGTGTGACACAGAGGGAATTTGAACCCACATCCCTGCTGAAGTCATTGGTGAGGCCACAGCCAGTTATTTGACTGTATGTCAGACTCAGATCTCATTCTGTTGGTTTGTCCAGTCATCACCTGTCTTCTGCTTCATATAGAACTGGTGCATGAAGAGGCGATCACAGTCAATTTACCTGCAGCTTCTCACGGACAAACATGCACCTGAGCACTACAGGTATTCGCAGCTTGTGGTTAAAACACAGCATCGAGATGCTGAACGCTGTGCTTTTTTGCTACAGTTGTCCAGCTGCGATTGCCTGCAATGCGCTATTTGTGTTTCCCCTGCCTCCTGTAGGGTCATCGGCAGTGTGTCACAGTTTGACGAGTTTGGCCGTGCGTTCCACTGTCCCAGAGGGTCCTCCATGCACCCCGTCAATAAGTGCTCTGTGTGGTGAACGCTGACCTTCGACCCTCCTGCTGGACTGAGCTCCCACCGACTGTTTCACACTTCACTCCTCTTTATTCTTCTTCATTGACTTTTCTGCAGCGTTTCCAAGGTCTGGCCTTTAATGCGTTTCACCGGATTTTTAACTATAGATTGGTTAAAAAAAATTTTGGAAAGCAAAAAAAAATGAGGAAAAATCCTGTAATTGGAAATCATAAATTTTTCCTTAATTTTTCCATTACTGAATATAAAATTGTTTTATTCAGTGTTTTAACACGCTGTTTGATGCTAAGTGCATTGGTTCTATATATTTTTGTTAATGCATATTCTATACATATAGTATAAATGTACGCGTTTCTCATTCTTTGACTGGGATGCGGCAGATGAGTGGCGATGCCAGTTGCCTCCCTTTTGTAAAGCAAAAGCTGCCTGAGATACAGCAGGTTCTGATCAGGCAGCTCAGGAACAAGTGCCCACCTGCAGGCTCAGAAGGGACTTACAGGGACTGCGGGACTGGGACTGGTCTGGCACTGTGACTAGGACTGGTCTGGGACTGGACCTGAACACACTGACCCACGTGTCACTGTTGGCTCCAGCTATGTGAGACTTTGTTATACTGCCCTCTGGTGGCCCGATCCAGACATCACTGGCCTCATGCATGTACTAGAGGCACAAACCGTTGAATGTGGGTGTCAAAACACAAATAATGTGACTGAATTGTTTCTAAACTGTGGTTACTAATTTGGGACTTAGATCCAGTTGTTTTAACTTTGTGGTCACTAGATATGATCGGTTTCTTTGTTGTCTATTTTGGGGGCAGGGTGTTGGCCACGCTCACAGCACATACCCAACCATGCAGCTTGGTGGCCTGCACACAGGCCAAATACCTGGAGGTCCCTCATCTGAGGCACAGAAGAATGTGCTGTGAGCTGCAGCGCCCACCCCCTTTTAAGTTAGACTGTTTGTTGTTTGTCTGTGATCCTGTGTTTAGAGCAATTCTTCATTTGATTTCAGACATTCCACATTGAGAAAAAACTATATATTATTACAGTTTATCACTTGTATGCAGTCTGAGAAGAGCATCATAAATTTATACAAAAATATTACAAATATTTAATTTTGTATAAAGTTAGTTGTTGAAAAAACAATTTATCAATATAAATATGAAATGAAAATAAATTATCAGAGTTGTTAAGATGACAATGCATGTTAACACCAGGTTCCTTGTAAGAGACTTTAAGAACATTGAACTACATAATCCACAGGTCTCAGCAGTGCTGCTAACAAATATGTCTTGTTGTTCTGTCTTTGAAATAAATGCGGAGGATCACTGTGCATCAGTTTTTCTTGCGTGATTCCAAACGAACAATGGTGCACAGTGCTAGCGTGTACGTTGGTGCGCTTGCACAGGACGCTTTGGGTTCAGTTCACGCACTTCCATCGTTCCTAGCTGCTAGGCAGCCGGTGGGTCCCAACCGCGGTGTGTCCGTCAAGTCTTCAGCTCGTTTGTTCGTTTTCCAGAGCTTCTCAGAGCTGATGCACCAGCCAGAGAGCCCAGGGCCGCTTCTGCTGCTTCTCTGGGTCGAAACCAGAACAAAAGGGGGCCTCAGCTGATGGATCTACAGCTCATACAACACTGGACACACAGCAGGAGTGAAATGCAACATGAAGCTGATCACATGGGTTTAACTCCCAAAACAATAGCTCAACAAAACTGCATACGGCCACCCAGAACCCAATACCAGGCTGCTCACGCTGAACATCAGGTAACAAGCAGATTGGTGACAAGAACAAGGTTAATGTACCTAACAGCAGTGGAATCACACGGAATCTGGGCACTGAGCTGCTGGAATAAATCACTGTTCATTTACAGCCAACGCATACAGTCAATTGCCACTTGTCCGGTCTAAACGCATTACGCTGAACATGATGTCAGGAAAAATACTTATTTTATTGTTTTTCAGCAGTAGTCATTTATGATTGACCTCCAGAAAGCTTTTTGAAGGTCAAGTGGTAATATCACAAAATGCCTGACTTCACGAAGTGAGCAAAGGGAGAAATTTTTTAAAAATCACTGACGTAATAAATTCTGTAATACCTCTCAATTTTACCTCTGAATTCATAAGGTCCTTTGATCGTAATAGACGTAACAGTCTGGTTTGCATCTGCCCCACTAGGGACCGTCTCCGTCGCTCCTCCCTTTCTGTGTGGACTCTTGGATGTCAGGTGAGGACTGGGAGCAGAGAGGCAGTGAGATACAAGACCAGGACGAGGGCCTACCGAGGCACGCGGAACTGCCGGCCCGGTGAGACTCGAGTCCGGCCTCTTGAATTGCACACAGCTGTGTCTCCATACTGTCCACTTGCCTCACAGTCCCTCACAGCTTCCATAGAAATCTCCAGAATGTCTTAACACACACAGCCAGGAGAGAGAACCAGCCTCCCTTCATCAGCCACACTTACCAAGCACCTGTTCTGAACACTTTCCAGCAATACTGCCTGCAGTGCCCCTTGCTGGCTGGATGATAGCACTCGCAAGTCCCGTTGGAGAGACAGCACTTCACTTTGGAACATCATGACAAGCTGACTCTGCCACAATAAAAAATTTTCTCGGTCAAAGGTATACTATTTGTTCAAACATTAATGGGTTAACTGTAAGGTGTTTTAATGTTTATATAACAACAATTTTAGGATACCATTTTGGAACTTAAACAGACTTTGTCCTTCTTGCTCGGGTCTTCAGAATACCAACCTGCTCATAATTATGTTTTTGGTATTCATTCTTCTGAGCTTTCAACTTGGCCTCTAGGTCCTGGAAGGCGTGAGGGAACCGGTGAGATACTGAGTTTTAGAGACTCAGCAAGGGAGTCAGTGAGTGAAACAAGATGCAGCCACCTTCACCCTTTGGCTGTTCCACTGCTCTGCTGTGCTGGTCACGTGCTTTTTCAGCTCACTCTTCTGCTCTGCCATTCGGGCTTTCTGCTGGAACACCACCTTTTCCAGCTTACGCACCTTCTCCTTCAATTGTCCATTTTCCACAGAAAGGTTATCTGACCTGCGTGACACATCCTTCAGAGTCTCCTTCACCTGAGTCAGAAATGGGCAGACAGGGTTCTGTACATGACCGTGCTAGGCACCACCTAGGACATATGTTCAGAGCAGCTGTACCTCAGCCACCTTCTGTGCGGCTCTTCTCCCAGAATCCCTTTCTTTCCTTAGCTGTGCCTTCAAAGTCTTCAGTCGCTTTGTCAGCTGTGTCACTTCAGCCCTGGGCAAACACACATGTGAGATGTGTCTGGATCACCCAGAAACAGAGAGCCCAGAGCACATGGGAAGACAAACACCTCTCTGTGAGCTCCTGGTGATTTTCCTCAGCCCGACACAGCCTGCCTTGCAGCTCACTGTAGGCCAACAGTGCCTGCTTCAAACTTTGGGCCAGTTTTTTGTTGTCTGTCCCCGCCAGCTCCAGGGCTGTGCGCAAGGCCTCCACCTGGTGGATGAAATACTCACAGTTTGCTTCCTGCCACCAGCCAGGCCATCAGGTTTCACTACCTTACACTTTCACAGGCTTAACAGACAGTAAGAGGTGTGTGAACTCTGTAAGACACCTATACAAGCTTTAACACCTGATCTACTCACCTGGTCTACCACAGCTAACTTGCCCCTGAGCACCTTGTTCTCCTCTTCCAGTGTTCCCATTTTCACCTGGAAATTACACCGAAACAGTCTGTGCTGTAATTCGGACAAAGCCGTTTAGAGCCTGGCGATTTGGACGGAATCAAGATCCACGCTACCTGTAGTCCCACGAGCTGCATCTCCAGGGAACTGCGTTCCACCTCATGTTTGGCGATGGCGATGCTCATCTGTAAGCAGGAACTTCGCAAAGTGAAACGCTGCTCCACATCGGCAGCCCACACAGCTCCACCTCCACAAATGTAATCAGTTACCTTTGCTTGTGTGCTGTCCATCTCTTTTCTCAGGGAGTCTCTGCTCGTCACAGCAGTGGCCAGCTCCCCCCGCAGGGTGTCAACAGTGCTCTCCAAGAGCTCCCTCTGGGTGACAGCGTTCGCCAGGGCCGCTACGGAGCTGCGCTGCAGCTCGGTGTGTTCGGCCTGCAGGCTGCACCTGAGGGGAATACAGGTTGCTGGGAATGCTGGGACACAGATACCAGAATTTTAGTGGGAGAAATTTGAAGGTGGGCACTTTGTCGATTTCACAGTCTGCTTCAGATTTTTAGCAAAAAAATAGGTTTTTAATTCTTTTTAAACAATGTGTGTATTTCCATTTTCAGTTCTTCCCTAATTCACTTCCTGTACTGCGTTTTAACTGACGGTTCAGGGTAACTAATGAATCTTGACTGAGAACTAAATAAACTATGTTATTGAATTATTTATGGGAATACATGTAACAGATAAAAGGTAGTATGTTACTCCATTTAGAAAATTATAAAAAGCAAAAAGACTGGAATTTTTAATGAATTATGGCTTTGCGTTACTAATCTATTCTGTTTTGAGTTACACAATTTGTCAAGGACAATTTTACCAAAAAGTGACATGAAAGATTTTACTGATATCTGCAGTGCAATGAGAAATTCTCATTTGGCAGGAGTGAAAAAGCAAATCCTCAAATAACACCTTCAATTTAACATATGACTCAACAGCTCAATAAAATCTAATGAATTACAAGATCGATACAAGCGCAGACGGTATAAACAGGGTGAGCGACACTGTGCAGTAACTTATATTGCCATTGAGTTTACAAATAGCTAAATGTGGTTATACAATTCTAACCATTTCTCTCACACTAAAGAAAGAGAAGAAAGGCAGAAGAGGGACGAGAGACCAGAGAGAGAGCAGGGCCAACAGAGTGACCAGACAGGAACATGGCTCGAGGATCACAGACCAGGCATCTGCTGGCCTGTGCAATGTTACCACCACAGACACAGAAAACCTGGGTGACTCACAGGGCCCCCTGCAGCCTGAGTTTCTCTGATTGCACCTCCTTTAGTTCTTCCTGGATGTTGCGCCGTGCAGCATCAAGAAGTAGGTCCTGTTCTCGCAACTGCTGGTCCACACGCTCCTGCTCCACCTTTGGAGATCAACACAACTCTTTTTAAGTTTAGACTGCACCCCCACCTTGAGCGAACGAGGCCATTACTGGGTTTCTCTGTTGGGGGTCAGTAGTCAGTGAAGTACCTTGAGGCTGGCCCTGTGATCAGTCCGCAGCTGAGCGTTCTCTATTGTCATGGAACGCACGGCAGCATTGAGCGCAGTGCACTGCGCCTCCAGCCGGTCGTTCAGCACCTGGAGAAGAGTGAGACAGTGACAGTCATGAAGACATCACCACACACAGGTGGCATCATCGCAATCAACCCCATGCAAGGTGTTGTTCTGGTCAGTCACTGTCACTGTTTAATTTGTGTATCGCAGGCAGCTAAGAACTTTCTGGAGCTCCTCACCTGAGCTTTGAAGGCCGAAGCTTTCAGGTTCTCGCTCTTCTTCAGCATCCTGGCGTTTTCCTGAAGCAGTTTCTATGGAGCAACACAACTAGTCTGAGCATTATCGTGTTTCACACAGACATGCAATCACACACTGGACATATTCTATACACACTTTATGCATACTGCACACTCAGTCACACACTGTACCTACACCTCGACCATCCCAAGTAGAAAACTAAATATACAGGCATCTTTTCGATTTATGCGCCTTTTCAGACGCCAGTTAGACACGTAAATCAAGGTTGAAAAAACGTGACAGCTGGACATCTGCAGCCCAGTTAAACACTTTACACTGTCAACTGTTTTGTCACATAAACACACACACAGTAATAAGTTTAGAGTCACATGTACACAGAGAGCAGACACGGCATTAACGTCACCACACAGACACCTTACTTTTAATTCTCCAGTCAACTGGGAAATCAGCGATTCTTTTCTATCTGAAAAAAAATTAAGGAAACAGTGTCGACCCTCCATATTGTTCTTCACAGAGGAGACGATGGCCTTTCTAGGGTGTCACATCCCAAACTTGCACACTGCCTGACCTGTCTGAGACGGTCATGTTCCTGACCTGCCTGCTGTTGGAGCTGCTGGCACTGCTCCTCAAACTGCTGCACTCGCTCTGCCTCTTTCTGCCACCGCTGTTCTGCTTCTTGTCTGTTACGGCACAGGGAGCGACAATCTGCTTCCAGCAGCTCTTTCTGTAAGCATCACCCAGGAGCAAAATCGGTACATGTCATCCCTCACCCTTTACCCCTCGTACCACTGCCAATTTCACCAGGGCTGCTCTGTTATCACTTACCTGTCTTCTCTCATTCTCAATCACTTTCTCCAGCTTCTGGACCCTCTGCAGCAAGGCACCCTGGGACTGTTTCATCTCTGAGTTGCAGGAAGCCTCTTGAGACAACTGCTTGTTCAGCTGAGGACCAGGGAGGATGAGAGAACAGAGTAGATGTCACTTATGGTTAGGGTTAGGCCACTGTCCTCTGAACACCCGATTAACCACTTGTTCCAGAATCCATCTCAGGAATCTGACAAAGTTTTGACAGAAGTAAAAGAGCCAATCCAAACCCACAGGCACAAGTGAGCCCCTCACCTCCAGCAGTTTTTGATTCATCTGGGCCATGACCTCTTTCACCTTCTCAGCCTCCATGACCACATCCACCTATGCAGGTAAACAGGGTAGTATTTGAGAGTTGTAATTAATGTTTATATATACCAGTGTTTTAATTCTTGCAGAAAAGCCTACAAAGCAGCAGAGAAGCACAAATGAGTCACAGCACAGGGATGAGCAGACCTAACACAGGTATTGCTAGTAACCACCTCCCACTTGGCTTAGTAGTTTATTTTTATCCGCCCTTGTAAATCACCTTGGAGGAAGTGGCTGCTTCCAGGGCCTCTGCCAAGCATTTCACCTTCTCCAGGGCTTCCGCTCTGTCTTGGCACGCCTGATGCAGACGGTCTTGAACCCTTGTCACCTCCCGCTTTGCTGCCCGCTGTTCCTCCTCACTCTCCCGCCGCAGGGCTGAGAGCTGCTCCATCAGAGAGGCTAAGAGAGGGACAATTGAGGAAGGACAGTGTGTCACAGAGGAAACACCATGGAGACAAACTGACCCGCTTACCTCCAACAACCAGATGCAGTGAAACAGTGCGTGTCAGATGGAGTGGTACAAATCTCTCACCAGAGTGTGCCGAGTTGAGCTCTCTCTCCGTCTCCAAGCGGAAAGTGGTGAGTTTCAGGCTATGCAGAAGGCTCTCCAGTCGACAAACCCAGCTCACTAGTGTCTCACAATTGCGCCACAGGAAGCTTTGTCTCCCACGTCCCCCATCAAGAACACAGCCAACATGAGCGGGACTGACAAATGGAGGATCCTTTACTGATCTCGGGAGCTCCAGGAGCTGTTTGCCCGAGACCCCCAGTGACTCCATGCCTTGAACGAGCTCATCCACCTGCTCTTCGGCCACACGGAGGCGCTGCTGCAGCACTGCCAGACTCTCTGGGGGGGTGACTCCCACCTGCAGGGGTAGGATTGCTGCTCGGGACATGGCGGGGTTTGAGAGAGGGCTCGGCCACAGCACCTGCAGAGAGGTGAGTCTCCTCTCGTCACAGAACATTGATTCAAAACAAAAGACCATGTTAATCGGCAGAACTTTGAGGCTTTGATACTGATGCTCCCTTCTGATCAACTTATTGTTTCTACATGTTTGTCTGCAGCGTTAACTGTCACACTGAGATGAGAGAGCAGTCGAACAGCTAATAACCAGTTAGCTAGTGCTCTTTCTTCTCAGTGTTTACTTCCTGCACATCACACACTCCTCCTGTTTCTCTGAACTCCTTAACAATCGCAGCTCCACTACAGCAGGTGCAGCCAGATACACGCAAAATCCTCTGTTTTAAGAGCTCTTACCTCGTACACTAAAGGTCCTGTTACAGCAGTTGCTACCGGAACAGTTGCTGTGGGAACAAATGTCCAGTTACATCACTTCCTGCTGGGACAGTTTCTATGGAAATCATCTTCAGGCTAAAGTACTTCCTAGGTAAACTGTCTAATAGGGTTTGGCTGTTTAGTTCCATACTTAACCTGGGATTATTTATATCAAATAACTGAAGAAAAGTAAGTTGTATGTACATGCTATCCCAGGCTTGAACTCCACTCATAAGATCCCTTATCAGTCACCTTGTCTTCACTGGTTCCATCACTCTGGCACATCATCACACATCATCATTCATCAGACAGACACCACACCACCACATCACCCCCTCCATCATCATACCACACCCTCATTTATATCACCGTTACTATGCTGTACTAATTATTTCCCTTTAACATGCATTTGTCTATAGTACATTCCTACAATGCAGCTGCTAAAGTTACTTCATCACTATGAAATTGATTTGGATGTCATATCCTTTATATGGATAAAACCACTTGTACTATATTTTAAAGGAGGCATGTTTTTGAGACAGTGCACCCAACACCGATCTATCACAGAGGGGCTGGCGGACTCCTGTTTTTACACTGCACAGCACTTTGTCATCACAGAATGATGACAGCGGTTACACTTTTATAGACCTTCGGTATTTATTGTTTATTGCCCTCAGTGTATGCTCTGATTAATAGTGCTATACATTACTCTGCATTATGTACATACATCTTGCTAGATACTGATATTACATCAGATAAATCCTCTCACTTCCCCAGGCTTCTGCCACTGAAGCCGGCTCTGTGAGTTATAGCTGGATCCCAGCGATCATCGTTCACGTTAAGTTTACTCTGTGGTTCTTTTATTAATTCCAGTTTAATTAGTTGTAGCCACTCTGATTTGTTTATATAACTTTTTTGTCAGAAAAACCTGTTTAGATGTAGAAGGTGCTGTATCTACAGTATCTACATCTCATTCTCAGGCTGCACAATGAATTTGGGACCAACCAGAAACCTCCCTGATGGTAGATAAGGATCTACCTGTACTTCTCAACACACATTCAAGTTGCATGACTAACACTTTTGCACAGTACTGTATATTGTGAACACCTGTGAATGTTGCATGTTCCTCATAACCATTGAGAAACTGAATATGAAACTGTCAAATGGACCATGAAAAATCCAGCTTTGGAAAGTGTTTTATGTACACAGTAAATAGTGTGTGTGTATATATATATATATATATATATATATATATATATATATATATATAGAGAGAGAGAGAGAGAGAGAGAGAGAGAGAGAGAGAGTGATGCAAATGGTTTTACCTAAAAAGACATGTGACCCTCCATGTGGAAATGTAAGTACCCAACAGTGTAATGTTACAATTAAAATAAAATCTGCTGGTTTCCACCTCATATATAAGTGTGTGTCTATAGACATACAATATAGAGACGTTGGGGGTTTCAGATTCCATATTATGGTCCTTATGTTGCATTTGCTGCATTAGTTGTATTTTATGTAAAACGCTGCTCTGTTACTGGGCCAGCAGGTGGCGTGTTGGTTCGTGGTTATAGTTGTCTTGCCGTAGTCTGAAGGTGTCAGTTCGAATTCCCATTGCAGGATGAAATATCCCGATTGTGCCCCGTCCACCACCAGATTGTCCTGCCGCCACACTGGTGTAAAGGGGAAGAGTCACGCGGGCTGAGTTGTCGCAGACACGACCAGGCTTGTCCCTCTAGACCCGCAGCTGTGGCGTCACTGTAAGCGAAGTGGGTTTTGATCTGTGTCCGTCACACCGCTGTAGCGCTACCTACCTGGGACACAGGCAACATGACCCTGCTGTACACAGTGGTAGAAGAGTGTGAGCGGTGTACACACCTCACAGTGTACGCCGCTCTGGAGAAAGTTACGGTGGATTCTTCATTTATCATTAGTTCGTAAAAAACGACATATTGTTATAATTTTAGTCGTACGACGTTAGGGACTGTGAAGTTCTCTTTTTACCGAGAATTTATTTAATGTTGTAATGTGAAGTATTCGATAAAGCGGCTTTGCTTTGTTTTGTCTTGTTTTTCGAATGTTTTTACTCTGTTTACTCGGTTGCCTTCGTTGCGGTTTTACGCAGTGACTTGTACACCACGTGCTCGCGGCGCGACGTTTTTTCCTCCGCCAATGAGGGAGCGAGGCGCGTGGCGGAGGGGGGCACGGGTGCTCACGTGCAGTCTGACTCCAGCGCAGCTGCCTATAAACCCGCCCAGCACGAGGGCGATGTTTTCGCTTTCCTTTCGCGCGACAGAACGGAGCGGAACGGCGACAGAGCGACCGGTACGTAGAACCGTCCAGAAAACGGGGTGTCGTTTCTGACTTGTAGGTGTTTTATCCACGATATGAACACGATGAACTCAAACACTTTCACTTTGTGCCTCTGTGTAAGTTTGTGTCACTTTGCATTTGTGCCTCACTTTGTGAGTGTGAGTGGTGGGTTTCTGGACTATTCTGGCAAATTAAATATTGTTTTTACTGTGATGATATTGCGATCCACAACTTTTAAGGCAGAAAATCCTTAACCTGCAGCTAGTCGAAGGACTGGTGGGTAGTTGGTACTGGCGCCGCTAGAGAACTGAGAACCATTTCCTCAGAACGGCCATGTTCTCTCTGTCCTGTTCTTCTCCTCCTCACCTCAGTCTTACTGTTAATCTGTTTCAGTGTCTGGTGGAATAATTTAAACTGGGCAAACTTTTCACAAGTGGTTTCTGCTTTTGTACTGGTCTGAAACTGTACCCACGTGATATAAAATTACACCTGAGCAGGGTGTGGTGACGGTATATGGCAGGTTAGGTGTGGCCACACCAGATTTGTGGTGCTGAGAGGGGACAGGTGAGGGTGATGAGGTTGAACCCACTGAGTCTGTGGGTTGTACTGGGAATAGTGCAGCTTTCAGCAAGGGGTTCTCCTTCAAAGGTGTGTTCAGCTGATGTTCTAACTTTACATCTTACTTTATTCCTTCAGTGTTTAGTCACCTGCAGCTTGTGACGAGTGAAAATGCCAACTAACAGAATAGGACGCAGCACCTCTGGCAGTGATGGGAAGAGTCGTCCAAAAAGCAGCTCCCCGGCGAAGGCTTCCAGTCCACCAGGAGGTAGCAGAGAACCAGCCAGATACAAGGGTAAAGATACAGTTACTGCCAAGAAAACCCATCAGAAAGCAATGCCAGAGGCTCCTCGGGCAGCAAAGGCCGCCCCTCGAAGCCCCCAGAAGGATGAGAATCCGGGAGCAAGGGCGGGGGTCAGGCTGCCCACCCCGGAGGCCACGCTCGTGGATATAGATAAAAAATTGGAGAGGTGGGTGGTGGAGGGGGTGGAGAAGAAGACCCGGGGACAGAGGGAGAATCCACAGTGGTTTTCCTGGCGCCAAAACCGGATCACAGCCTCCATTGCACACAGCGTCTCCCGTAGCCGCTTCGCCAACGGCCAGAGCCAGACACCGCCAGCCTCCTACATCTCCTCCATCCTGGGAGAAGGCTCCCGTGTGATGACGCGTGCCATGCACTGGGGAGTGCAGAAGGAGGCTGTCGCCGCCCGGCAGTACGAGTGTCTGAAGAGCCAGCAGCTGGGCCGGCCTGTCCGGGTGCAAGAGTGCGGCCTGTTCGTCGACCCGCAGCGCAGCTGGCTGGCTGCCAGTCCTGATGGCATCGTCGAGGACGCCAAAACCAGCAAGCCTCTCCTTCTGCTGGAGATCAAGTGTCCGTACAAGCATCGGGAGCATACTGTGGCGGTGGCCTGCGAGGACCCCACCTTCTGCCTGGAGCTGGGGGGCGAGGCTGGTTCATCACCTCAGCGCTACCGCCTGAAGACCAAACATTGCTACTACACACAGGTGCAGTGTCAGATGGCTGTGGTGGGGATCCACAAGATTGACTTTGTGATCTTTACCCTAAAGGAAATGGTCATTGTACCCATTAGCTTTGATGCAGAATTCTGGGAAAACACGCTGTCCAAGCTGGAGTATTTCTACAAGAAGGGAGTGCGCCCACGTCTGTGGGAGAAGGCGCAGGGAATCCCTGCCTTGCGCCCTGAGCTGTAGGGCTCCTCTGGACTGGCTGTGTGCTGAGGGGAGGTGAAGACAGGTGCAGAAGTTGAGACGGTAGAGCTTTTGGTAGGTGGCAGGTGAGAGCTGACAGGTGTAGGGTTGTTCTGCTGGGGGGGTATAAAGGGGAAGAAGAGTATAACGTAGAGGGGACACTGTGACTCTGTGGGACAAGGAATGAGAAGGTTCTGCTGAGATGGAACCCGACAGCTGTGGAGGACCTATGCTGAATATGAACAACAGAAAAAATGTGGGGGGGGGGGGGGGGG